>JAJHSJ010000616.1:0-69599 GCA_021015155.1 Magnolia officinalis
GAGTTATGAGCGTCTCCGTTGGATCGCGCGATGTGGAAATATTAACAATCCAAATTGCACAATTACGATCGAAGAGTTCCAACTGCTTTTGGATATCGAACGGTCTCGAAATTTGCCAATTCTGGTCCCTTTAGAAGCTTGCAAGTTACCATTCCAATGAGCTCAAAATAGTCTAAAGTCGACCACTGAAGAGAGAGTTATGAAGGTTACTATTGGACAAGGAGATGAAGGAAAATTCAGGACCGTTGACTGCAATTCCACTTACGGATGCGCAAATGGTCTCAGAATACGACGATTCCAGTCAGGAATGAAAGAGCACTAAGGTACCTTTTAAATGACTAAAAATTGACCCAATCCGACATCAAATGACGAAGTTATGAGCGTCTCCGTTGGATCGCTCGATTTAGAAATATCAACAATCCAAATTAAAAAATGACGATCGTAGAGTTCCAACATGCTTTTGAGATATCGAACGGTCTCGAAAGTTAGCCAATTTTGGTCCCTTTAGAAGCTTCTAAAGTACCATTGCAATGAGCTAAAATATTCTAAATTTGACCACTGAGAGAGAGTTATGAAGGTTACCATTGGACAAGGAATGAAGGAAAATTCAGGACGACGACTGTGATCCCACTTGGATGGAAAATGGTCTCAGAATAGGATGATTCCAGTCAGGAATGAAACAGCACTAAAGTACCTTTCAGATGACCAAATATTGTCCCAATCCGACATGAAACGAGGGAGTTATGAGCGTCTCCGTTGGATCGCGCAATGTGGAAATATTAACAATCCAAATTGCACAATGACGATCGAAGAGTTCCAACTTGCTTTGGGATATCGAACGGTCTTGAAATTAGCCAATTCTGGTCCCTTTAGAAGCTTGTCAAGTTACCATTCCAATGAGCTCAAAAGTCAAAATTCGACCACTGAAGAGAGAGTTATGAAGGTTACTATTGGACAAGGAGATGAAGGAAAATTCAGGACGACGACTGCAATCCCACTTACGGATGCGCAAATGGTCTCGGAATACGACGATTCCAGTCAGGAATGAAAGAGCACTAAAGTACCTTTTAAATGACTAAAAATTGACCCAATCCGACATCAAATGACGGAGTTATGAGCGTCTCCATGGATCGCTCGATTTAGAAATATTAACAATCCAAATTGCAAAATGACGATCGAAGAGTTCCAACATGCTTTTGAGATATCGAACGGTCTCGAAATTAGCCAATTCTGGTCCCTTTAGAAGCTTCTCAAGGTACCATTGCAATGAGCTCAAGATATTCTAAATTCGACCACTGAAGAGAGAGTTATGAAGGTTACCATTGGATAAGGTGATGACGGAATATTCAGGAACGACGACTGTGATCCCACTTGTGATTGGAAAATGGTCTCAGAATAGGATGATTCCAGTCAGAATGAAACAGCACTAAAGTACCTTTTCAGATGACCAAATATCGTCCCAATCCCACATGAAACGAGGGAGATATGAGCGCCTCCGTTGGATCGCGCCATGTGGAAATATTAACAATCCAAATTGCACAATGATGATCGAAGAGTTCCAACGTGCTTTTGGGATATCGAACGATCTTGAAATTAGCCAATTCTGGTCCCTTTATAAGCTTGTCAAGTTACCATCCCAATGAGCTCAAAATAGTCAAAATTCGACCACTGAAGAGAGAGTTATGAAGGTTACTATTGGACAAGGAGATGAAGGAAAATTCAGGACGGACGACTGCAATCCCACTTACGGATGCGCAAATGGTCTCGGAATACGACGATTCCAGTCAGGAATGAAAGAGCACTAAAGTACCTTTTAAATGACCAAAAATTGACCCAATCCGACATCAAATGAGGGAGTTATGAGCGTCTTCGTTGGATCGCTCGATTTGGAAATATTAACAATCCAAATTGCAAATGACGATCGAAGAGTTCCAACATGCTTTTGAGATATCGAACGGTCTCGAAATTAGCCAATTCTGGTCCCTTTATAAGCTTGTAAAGTTACCATTCCAATGAGCTCAAAAAAGTCTAAATTTGACCACTGAAGGAGAGTTATGAAGGTTACTATTGGACAAGGATGATGAGGAGGAAAATTCAGGACCGACGATTACGATCCCACTTACGGATGCACAAATGGTCTCAGAATGCGATGATTCCAGTCAGGAATGAAAGAGCACTAAAGTACCTTTCAGATGACCAAAAATCATTTCAATCCGACATCCAACGAGCGAGTTATGAGCGTCTCCGTTGGATCGCGCATGTGGAAATATTAACAATCCAAATTGCACAATGACGATCGAAGAGTTCCAACTAGCTTTTGGGATATCGAACGGTCTCGAAATTTGCCAATTCTGGTCCCTTTAGAAGCTTGCAAGTTACCATTCAATGAGCTCAAAATAGTCAAAGTCGACCACTGAAGAGAGAGTTATGAAGGTTACTATTGGACAAGGAGATGAAGGAAAATTCAGGACCGTTGACTGCAATTCCACTTACGGATGCGCAAATGGTCGCGGAATACGACGATTCCAGTCAGGAATGAAAGAGCACTAAAGTACCTTTTAAATGACTAAAAATTGACCCAATCCGACATCAAATGACGAAGTTATGAGCGTCTCCGTTGGATCGCTCGATTTAGAAATATCAACAATCCAAATTAAAAAATGACGATCGTAGAGTTCCAACATGCTTTTGAGATATCGAACGGTCTCGAAGTTAGCCAATTTTGGTCCCTTTAGAAGCTTCTCAAGGTACCATTGCAATGAGCTAAAGATATTCTAAATTTGACAACTGAAGAGAGAATTATGAAGGTTACCGGACAAGGTGATGGAGGAATATTCAGGACTGACGACTGTGATCCCACTTGTGATTGGAAATGGTCTAGGAATAGGACGATTCCAGTCAGGAATGAAACAGCACTAAAGTACGTTTCAGATGACCAAATATTGTCCCAATCCGACATGAAACGAGGGATTTATGTGCATCTCTGTCGGATCGCACCATGTGGAAATATTAACAATCCAAATTGCACAATGACGATCGAAGAGTTCCAACGTGCTTTTGGGATATCAAACGGTCTTGAAATTAGCCAATTCTGGTCCCTTTAGAAGCTTGTCAAGTTACCACCCCAATGAGCTCAAAATAGTCAAAATTCGACCACCGAAGGGAGAGTTATGAAGGTTACTATTGGACAAGGAGATGAAGGAAAATTCTGGATCGACGACTGCGATCCCACTTACGGATGCGTAAATAATCTCGGAATACGACGATTCCAGTCAGGAATGAAAGAGCACTAAAGTACCTTTTAAATGACTAAAAATTAACCCAATCCGACATCAAATGACGGAGTTATGAGCGTCTCCATTGGATCGCTCGATTTAGAAATATAACAATCCAAATTAAAAAATGACGATCGTAGAGTTCCAACATGCTTTTGAGATATCGAACGGTCTCGAAGTTGGCCAATTCTGGTCCCTCTAGAAGCTTCTCAAATCATTCAATGAGCTCAAGATTTCTAAATCGACCACTGAAGAGAGAGATAGTTACCAATGGATAAGGTGATGAAGGAAATTCAGATTAGCCAATTTTGGTCCTAAGAAGCTTCTCAAGGTACCATTGCAATGAGCTAAAGATACCAAATTTGACAACTGAAGAGAGAGTTATGAAGGTTACCATTGGACAAGGTGATGGAGGAATATTCAGGACTGACGACTGTGATCCCACTTGTGATTGGAAAATGGTCTAGGAATAGGCGATTCCAGTCAGGAATGAAACAGCACTAAAGTACGTTTCAGATGACCAAATATTGTCCCAATCCGACATGAAACGAGGGAGATATGAGCGCCTCCGTTGGATCGCGCCATGTGGAAATATTAACAATCCAAATTGCACAATGAGGATCGAAGAGTTCCAACGTGCTTTTGGATATCGAACGATCTTGAAATTAGCCAATTTGGTCCCTTTATAAGCTTGTCAAGTTACCATCCCAATGAGCTCAAAATAGTCAAAATTCGACCACTGAAGAGAGAGTTATGAAGGTTACTATTGGACAAGGAGATGAAGGAAAATTCAGGACGGACGACTGCAATCCCACTTACGGATGCGCAAATGGTCTCGGAATACGATGATTCCGGTCAGGAATGAAAGAGCACTAAAGTACCTTTTAAATGACCAAAAATTGACCCAATCCGACATCAAATGACGGAGTTATGAGCGTCTCCGTTGGATCGCTCGATTTAGAAATATCAACAATCCAAATTAAAAAATGACGATCGTAGAGTTCCAACATGCTTTTGAGATATCGAACGGTCTCGAAGTTAGCCAATTTTGGTCCCTTTAGAAGCTTCTTAAGGTACCATTGCAATGAGCTAAAGATATTCTAAATTTGACAACTGAAGAGAGAGTTATGAAGGTTACCATTGGACAAGGTGATGGAGGAATATTCAGGACTGACGACTGTGATCCCACTTGTGATTGGAAAATGGTCTAGGAATAATACGATTCCAGTCAGGAATGAAACAGCACTAAAGTACGTTTCAGATGACCAAATATTGTCCCAATCCGACATGTAACGAGGGAGATATGAGCGCCTCCGTTGGATCGCGCCATGTGGAAATATTAACAATCCAAATTGCACAATGAGGATCGAAGAGTTCCAACGTGCTTTTGGGATATCGAACGATCTTGAAATTAGCCAATTTCGGTCCTTTATAAGCTGTCAAGTTACCATCCAATGAGCTCAAAATAGTCAAATTCGACCACTGAAGAGAGAGTTATGAAGGTTACTATTGGACAAGGAGATGAAGGAAAATTCAGGACGACTGCAATCCCACTTACGGATGCGCAAATGGTCTCGGAATACGACGATTCCGGTCAGGAATGAAAGAGCACTAAAGTACCTTTTAAATGACTAAAAATTGACCCAATCCGACATCAAATGACGGAGTTATGAGCGTCTCCGTTGGATCGCTCGATTTAGAAATATCAACAATCCAAATTAAAAAATGACGATCGTAGAGTTCCAACATGCTTTTGAGATATCGAACGGTCTCGAAGTTAGCCAATTTTGGTCCCTTTAGAAGCTTCTCAAGGTACCATTGCAATGAGCTAAAGATATTCTAAATTTGACAACTGAAGAGAGAGTTATGAAGGTTACCATTGGACAAGGTGAGAGGAAGGAATATTCAGGACTGACGACTGTGATCCCACTTGTGATTGGAAAATGGTCTAGGAATAGGACGATTCCAGTCAGGAATGAAACAGCACTAAAGTACGTTTCAGATGACCAAAATTGTCCCAATCCGACATGAAACGAGGGAGATATGAGCGCCTCCGTTGGATCGCGCATGTGGAAATATTAACAATCCAAATTGCACAATGAGGATCGAAGAGTTCCAACGTGCTTTTGGGATATCGAACGATCTTGAAATTAGCCAATTCCGGTCCCTTTATAAGCTTGTCAAGTTACCATCCCAATGAGCTCAAAATAGTCAAAATTCGACCACTGAAGAGAGAGTTATGAAGGTTACTATTGGACAAGGAGATGAAGGAAAATTCAGGACGGACGACTGCAATCCCACTTACGGATGCGCAAATGGTCTCGGAATACGACGATTCCAGTCAGGAATGAAAGAGCACTAAAGTACTTTTAAATGACTAAAAATTGACCCAATCCGACATCAAATGACGGAGTTATGAGCGTCTCCGTTGGATCGCTCGATTTAGAAATATCAACAATCCAAATTAAAAAATGACGATCGTAGAGTTCCAACATGCTTTTGAGATATCGAACGGTCTCGAAGTTAGCCAATTTTGGTCCCTTTAGAAGCTTCTCAAGGTACCATTGCAATGAGCTAAAGATATTCTAAATTTGACAACTGAAGAGAGAGTTATGAAGGTTACCATTGGACAAGGTGATGGAGGAATATTCAGGACTGACACTGTGATCCCACTTGTGATTGGAAAATGGTCTAGGAATAGGACGATTCCAGTCAGGAATGAAACAGCACTAAAGTACGTTTCAGATGACCAAATATGTCCCAATCCGACATGAAACGAGGGAGATATGAGCGCCTCCGTTGGATCGCGCCATGTGGAAATATTAACAATCCAAATTGCACAATGAGGATCGAAGAGTTCCAACGTGCTTTTGGGATATCGAACGATCTTGAAATTAGCCAATTCTGGTCCCTTTATAAGCTTGTCAAGTTACCATCCCAATGAGCTCAAAATAGTCAAAATTCGACCACTGAAGAGAGAGTTATGAAGGTTACTATTGGACAAGGAGATGAAGGAAAATTCAGGACGGACGACTGCAATCCCACTTACGGATGCGCAAATGGTCTCGGAATACGACGATTCCGTCAGGAATGAAAGAGCACTAAAGTACCTTTTAAATGACTAAAAATTGACCCAATCCGACATCAAATGACGGAGTTATGAGCGTCTCCGTTGGATCGCTCGATTTAGAAATATCAACAATCCAAATTAAAAAATGACGATCGTAGAGTTCCAACATGCTTTTGAGATATCGAACGGTCTCGAAGTTAGCCAATTTTGGTCCCTTTAGAAGCTTCTCAAGTACCATTGCAATGAGCTAAAGATATTCTAAATTTGACAACTGAAGAGAGAGTTATGAAGGTTACCATTGGACAAGGTGATGAGGAATATTCAGGACTGACGACTGTGATCCCACTTGTGATTGGAAAATGGTCTAGGAATAGGACGATTCCAGTCAGGAATGAAACAGCACTAAAGTACGTTTCAGATGACCAAATATTGTCCCAATCCGACATGAAACGAGGGAGATATGAGCGCCTCCGTTGGATCGCGCCATGTGGAAATATTAACAATCCAAATTGCACAATGAGGATCGAAGAGTTCCAACGTGCTTTTGGGATATCGAACGATCTTGAAATTAGCCAATTCGGTCCCTTTATAAGCTTGTCAAGTTACCATCCCAATGAGCTCAAAATAGTCAAAATTCGACCACTGAAGAGAGAGTTATGAAGGTTACTATTGGACAAGGAGATGAAGGAAAATTCAGGACGGACGACTGCAATCCCACTTACGGATGCGCAAATGGTCTCGGAATACGACGATTCCGGTCAGGAATGAAAGAGCACTAAAGTACCTTTTAAATGACTAAAAATTGACCCAATCCGACATCAAATGACGGAGTTATGAGCGTCTCCGTTGGATCGCTCGATTTAGAAATATCAACAATCCAAATTAAAAAATGACGATCGTAGAGTTCCAACATGCTTTTGAGATATCGAACGGTCTCGAAGTTGCCAATTTTGGTCCCTTTAGAAGCTTCTCAAGGTACCATTGCAATGAGCTAAAGATATTCTAAATTTGACAACTGAAGAGAGAGTTATGAAGGTTACCATTGGACAAGGTGATGGAGGAATATTCAGGACTGACGACTGTGATCCCACTTGTGATTGGAAAATGGTCTAGGAATAGGACGATTCCAGTCAGGAATGAAACAGCACTAAAGTACGTTTCAGATGACCAAATATTGTCCCAATCCGACATGAAACGAGGGAGATATGAGCGCCTCCGTTGGATCGCGCCATGTGGAAATATTAACAATCCAAATTGCACAATGAGATCGAAGAGTTCCAACGTGCTTTTGGGATATCGAACGATCTTGAAATTAGCCAATTCCGGTCCCTTTATAAGCTTGTCAAGTTACCATCCCAATGAGCTCAAAATAGTCAAAATTCGACCACTGAAGAGAGAGTTATGAAGGTTACTATTGGACAAGGAGATGAAGGAAAATTCAGGACGGACGACTGCAATCCCACTTACGGATGCGCAAATGGTCTCGGAATACGACGATTCCAGTCAGGAATGAAAGAGCACTAAAGTACCTTTTAAATGACTAAAAATTGACCCAATCCGACATCAAATGACGAGAGTTATGAGCGTCTCCGTTGGATCGCTCGATTTAGAAATATCAACAATCCAAATTAAAAAATGACGATCGTAGAGTTCCAACATGCTTTTGAGATATCGAACGGTCTCGAAGTTAGCCAATTTTGGTCCCTTTAGAAGCTTCTCAAGGTACCATTGCAATGAGCTAAAGATATTCTAAATTTGACAACTGAAGAGAGAGTTATGAAGGTTACCATTGGACAAGGTGATGAGGAATATTCAGGACTGACGACTGTGATCCCACTTGTGATTGGAAAATGGTCTAGGAATAGGACGATTCCAGTCAGGAATGAAACAGCACTAAAGTACGTTTCAGATGACCAAATATTGTCCCAATCCGACATGAAACGAGGGAGATATGAGCGCCTCCGTTGGATCGCGCCATGTGGAAATATTAACAATCCAAATTGCACAATGAGGATCGAAGAGTTCCAACGTGCTTTTGGGATATCGAACGATCTTGAAATTAGCCAATTCCGGTCCCTTTATAAGCTTGTCAAGTTACCATCCCAATGAGCTCAAAATAGTCAAAATTCGACCACTGAAGAGAGAGTTATGAAGGTTACTATTGGACAAGGAGATGAAGGAAAATTCAGGACGGACGACTGCAATCCCACTTACGGATGCGCAAATGGTCTCGGAATACGACGATTCCGGTCAGGAATGAAAGAGCACTAAAGTACCTTTTAAATGACTAAAAATTGACCCAATCCGACATCAAATGACGGAGTTATGAGCGTCTCCGTTGGATCGCTCGATTTAGAAATATCAACAATCCAAATTAAAAATGACGATCGTAGAGTTCCAACATGCTTTTGAGATATCGAACGGTCTCGAAGTTAGCCAATTTTGGTCCCTTTAGAAGCTTCTCAAGGTACCATTGCAATGAGCTAAAGATATTCTAAATTTGACAACTGAAGAGAGAGTTATGAAGGTTACCATTGGACAAGGTGATGGAGGAATATTCAGGACTGACGACTGTGATCCCACTTGTGATTGGAAAATGGTCTAGGAATAGGACGATTCCAGTCAGGAATGAAACAGCACTAAAGTACGTTTCAGATGACCAAATATTGTCCCAATCCGACATGAAACGAGGGAGATATGAGCGCCTCCGTTGGATCGCGCCATGTGGAAATATTAACAATCCAAATTGCACAATGAGGATCGAAGAGTTCCAACGTGCTTTTGGGATATCGAACGATCTTGAAATTAGCCAATTCCGGTCCCTTTATAAGCTTGTCAAGTTACCATCCCAATGAGCTCAAAATAGTCAAAATTCGACCACTGAAGAGAGAGTTATGAAGGTTACTATTGGACAAGGAGATGAAGGAAAATTCAGGACGGACGACTGCAATCCCACTTACGGATGCGCAAATGGTCTCGGAATACGACGATTCCAGTCAGGAATGAAAGAGCACTAAAGTACCTTTTAAATGACTAAAAATTGACCCAATCCGACATCAAATGACGGAGTTATGAGCGTCTCCGTTGGATCGCTCGATTTAGAAATATCAACAATCCAAATTAAAAAATGACGATCGTAGAGTTCCAACATGCTTTTGAGATATCGAACGGTCTCGAAGTTTGCCAATTTTGCTTTAGAAGAAGGTCTTTGAAGGACATTGAATGAGCTAAAGATATTCTAAATTTGACAACTGAAGAGAGTTATGAAGGTTACCATTGGACAAGGTGATGGAGGAATATTCAGGACTGACGACTGTGATCCCACTTGTGATTGGAAAATGGTCTAGGAATAGGACGATTCCAGTCAGGAATGAAACAGCACTAAAGTACGTTTCAGATGACCAAATATTGTCCCAATCCGACATGAAACGAGGGAGATATGAGCGCCTCCGTTGGATCGCGCCATGTGGAAATATTAACAATCCAAATTGCACAATGAGGATCGAAGAGTTCCAACGTGCTTTTGGGATATCGAACGATCTTGAAATTAGCCAATTCCGGTCCCTTTATAAGCTTGTCAAGTTACCATCCCAATGAGCTCAAAATAGTCAAAATTCGACCACTGAAGAGAGAGTTATGAAGGTTACTATTGGACAAGGAGATGAAGGAAAATTCAGGACGGACGACTGCAATCCCACTTACGGATGCGCAAATGGTCTCGGAATACGACGATTCCGGTCAGGAATGAAAGAGCACTAAAGTACCTTTTAAATGACTAAAAATTGACCCAATCCGACATCAAATGACGGAGTTATGAGCGTCTCCGTTGGATCGCTCGATTTAGAAATATCAACAATCCAAATTAAAAAATGACGATCGTAGAGTTCCAACATGCTTTTGAGATATCGAACGGTCTCGAAGTTAGCCAATTTTGGTCCCTTTAGAAGCTTCTCAAGGTACCATTGCAATGAGCTAAAGATATTCTAAATTTGACAACTGAAGAGAGAGTTATGAAGGTTACCATTGGACAAGGTGATGGAGGAATATTCAGGACTGACGACTGTGATCCCACTTGTGATTGGAAAATGGTCTAGGAATAGGACGATTCCAGTCAGGAATGAAACAGCACTAAAGTACGTTTCAGATGACCAAATATTGTCCCAATCCGACATGAACGAGGGAGATATGAGCGCCTCCGTTGGATCGCGCCATGTGGAAATATTAACAATCCAAATTGCACAATGAGGATCGAAGAGTTCCAACGTGCTTTTGGGATATCGAACGATCTTGAAATTAGCCAATTCCGGTCCCTTTATAAGCTTGTCAAGTTACCATCCAATGAGCTCAAAATAGTCAAAATTCGACCACTGAAGAGAGAGTTATGAAGGTTACTATTGGACAAGGAGATGAAGGAAAATTCAGGACGGACGACTGCAATCCCACTTACGGATGCGCAAATGGTCTCGGAATACGACGATTCCAGTCAGGAATGAAAGAGCACTAAAGTACCTTTTAAATGACTAAAAATTGACCCAATCCGACATCAAATGACGGAGTTATGAGCGTCTCCGTTGGATCGCTCGATTTAGAAATATCAACAATCCAAATTAAAAAATGACGATCGTAGAGTTCCAACATGCTTTTGAGATATCGAACGGTCTCGAAGTTAGCCAATTTTGGTCCCTTTAGAAGCTTCTCAAGGTACCATTGCAATGAGCTAAAGATATTCTAAATTTGACAACTGAAGAGAGAGTTATGAAGGTTACCATTGGACAAGGTGATGGAGGAATAATTCAGGACTGACGACTGTGATCCCACTTGTGATTGGAAAATGGTCTAGGAATAGGACGATTCCAGTCAGGAATGAAACAGCACTAAAGTACGTTTCAGATGACCAAATATTGTCCCAATCCGACATGAAACGAGGGAGATATGAGCGCCTCCGTTGGATCGCGCCATGTGGAAATATTAACAATCCAAATTGCACAATGAGGATCGAAGAGTTCCAACGTGCTTTTGGGATATCGAACGATCTTGAAATTAGCCAATTCCGGTCCCTTTATAAGCTTGTCAAGTTACCATCCCAATGAGCTCAAAATAGTCAAAATTCGACCACTGAAGAGAGAGTTATGAAGGTTACTATTGGACAAGGAGATGAAGGAAAATTCAGGACGGACGACTGCAATCCCACTTACGGATGCGCAAATGGTCTCGGAATACGACGATTCCGGTCAGGAATGAAAGAGCACTAAAGTACCTTTTAAATGACTAAAAATTGACCCAATCCGACATCAAATGACGGAGTTATGAGCGTCTCCGTTGGATCGCTCGATTTAGAAATATCAACAATCCAAATTAAAAAATGACGATCGTAGAGTTCCAACATGCTTTTGAGATATCGAACGGTCTCGAAGTTTGCCAATTTTGGTCCCTTTAGAAGCTTCTCAAGGTACCATTGCAATGAGCTAAAGATATTCTAAATTTGACAACTGAAGAGAGAGTTATGAAGGTTACCATTGGACAAGGTGATGGAGGAATATTCAGGACTGACGACTGTGATCCCACTTGTGATTGGAAAATGGTCTAGGAATAGGACGATTCCAGTCAGGAATGAAACAGCACTAAAGTACGTTTCAGATGACCAAATATTGTCCCAATCCGACATGAAACGAGGGAGATATGAGCGCCTCCGTTGGATCGCGCCATGTGGAAATATTAACAATCCAAATTGCACAATGAGGATCGAAGAGTTCCAACGTGCTTTTGGGATATCGAACGATCTTGAAATTAGCCAATTCCGGTCCCTTTATAAGCTTGTCAAGTTACCATCCCAATGAGCTCAAAATAGTCAAAATTCGACCACTGAAGAGAGAGTTATGAAGGTTACTATTGGACAAGGAGATGAAGGAAAATTCAGGACGGACGACTGCAATCCCACTTACGGATGCGCAAATGGTCTCGGAATACGACGATTCCGGTCAGGAATGAAAGAGCACTAAAGTACCTTTTAAATGACTAAAAATTGACCCAATCCGACATCAAATGACGGAGTTATGAGCGTCTCCGTTGGATCGCTCGATTTAGAAATATCAACAATCCAAATTAAAAAATGACGATCGTAGAGTTCCAACATGCTTTTGAGATATCGAACGGTCTCGAAGTTTGCCAATTTTGGTCCCTTTAGAAGCTTCTCAAGGTACCATTGCAATGAGCTAAAGATATTCTAAATTTGACAACTGAAGAGAGAGTTATGAAGGTTACCATTGGACAAGGTGATGGAGGAATATTCAGGACTGACGACTGTGATCCCACTTGTGATTGGAAAATGGTCTAGGAATAGGACGATTCCAGTCAGGAATGAAACAGCACTAAAGTATGTTTCAGATGACCAAATATTGTCCCAATCCGACATGAAACGAGGGAGATATGAGCGCCTCCGTTGGATCGCGCCATGTGGAAATATTAACAATCCAAATTGCACAATGAGGATCGAAGATTTCCAACGTGCTTTTGGGATATCGAACGACCTTGAAATTAGCCAATTCCGGTCCCTTTATAAGCTTGTCAAGTTACCACCCAATGAGCTCAAAATAGTCAAAATTCGACCACTGAAGAGAGAGTTATGAAGGTTACTATTGGACAAGGAGATGAAGGAAAATTCAGGACGGACGACTGCAATCCCACTTACGGATGCGCAAATGGTCTCGGAATACGACGATTCCGGTCAGGAATGAAAGAGCACTAAAGTACCTTTAAATGACTAAAAATTGACCCAATCCGACATCAAATGACGGAGTTATGAGCGTCTCCGTTGGATCGCTCGATTTAGAAATATCAACAATCCAAATTAAAAAATGACGATCGTAGAGTTCCAACATGCTTTTGAGATATCGAACGGTCTCGAAGTTTGCCAATTTTGGTCCCTTTAGAAGCTTCTCAAGGTACCATTGCAATGAGCTAAAGATATTCTAAATTTGACAACTGAAGAGAGAGTTATGAAGGTTACCATTGGACAAGGTGATGGAGGAATATTCAGGACTGACGACTGTGATCCCACTTGTGATTGGAAAATGGTCTAGGAATAGGCGATTCCAGTCAGGAATGAAACAGCACTAAAGTACGTTTCAGATGACCAAATATTGTCCCAATCCGACATGAAACGAGGGAGATATGAGCGCCTCCGTTGGATCGCGCCATGTGGAAATATTAACAATCCAAATTGCACAATGAGGATCGAAGAGTTCCAACGTGCTTTTGGGATATCGAACGATCTTGAAATTAGCCAATTCCGGTCCCTTTATAAGCTTGTCAAGTTACCATCCCAATGAGCTCAAAATAGTCAAAATTCGACCACTGAAGAGAGAGTTATGAAGGTTACTATTGGACAAGGAGATGAAGGAAAATTCAGGACGGACGACTGCAATCCCACTTACGGATGCGCAAATGGTCTCGGAATACGACGATTCCGGTCAGGAATGAAAGAGCACTAAAGTACCTTTTAAATGACTAAAAATTGACCCAATCCGACATCAAATGACGGAGTTATGAGCGTCTCCGTTGGATCGCTCGATTTAGAAATATCAACAATCCAAATTAAAAAATGACGATCGTAGAGTTCCAACATGCTTTTGAGATATCGAACGGTCTCGAAGTTTGCCAATTTTGGTCCCTTTAGAAGCTTCTCAAGGTACCATTGCAATGAGCTAAAGATATTCTAAATTTGACAACTGAAGAGAGAGTTATGAAGGTTACCATTGGACAAGGTGATGGAGGAATATTCAGGACTGACGACTGTGATCCCACTTGTGATTGGAAAATGGTCTAGGAATAGGACGATTCCAGTCAGGAATGAAACAGCACTAAAGTACGTTTCAGATGACCAAATATTGTCCCAATCCGACATGAAACGAGGGAGATATGAGCGCCTCCGTTGGATCGCGCCATGTGGAAATATTAACAATCCAAATTGCACAATGAGGATCGAAGAGTTCCAACGTGCTTTTGGGATATCGAACGATCTTGAAATTAGCCAATTCCGGTCCCTTTATAAGCTTGTCAAGTTACCATCCCAATGAGCTCAAAATAGTCAAAATTCGACCACTGAAGAGAGAGTTATGAAGGTTACTATTGGACAAGGAGATGAAGGAAAATTCAGGACGGACGACTGCAATCCCACTTACGGATGCGCAAATGGTCTCGGAATACGACGATTCCGGTCAGGAATGAAAGAGCACTAAAGTACCTTTTAAATGACTAAAAATTGACCCAATCCGACATCAAATGACGGAGTTATGAGCGTCTCCGTTGGATCGCTCGATTTAGAAATATCAACAATCCAAATTAAAAAATGACGATCGTAGAGTTCCAACATGCTTTTGAGATATCGAACGGTCTCGAAGTTAGCCAATTTTGGTCCCTTTAGAAGCTTCTCAAGGTACCATTGCAATGAGCTAAAGATATTCTAAATTTGACAACTGAAGAGAGAGTTATGAAGGTTACCATTGGACAAGGTGATGGAGGAATATTCAGGACTGACGACTGTGATCCCACTTGTGATTGGAAAATGGTCTAGGAATAGGACGATTCCAGTCAGGAATGAAACAGCACTAAAGTACGTTTCAGATGACCAAATATTGTCCCAATCCGACATGAAACGAGGGAGATATGAGCGCCTCCGTTGGATCGCGCCATGTGGAAATATTAACAATCCAAATTGCACAATGAGGATCGAAGAGTTCCAACGTGCTTTTGGGATATCGAACGATCTTGAAATTAGCCAATTCCGGTCCCTTTATAAGCTTGTCAAGTTACCATCCCAATGAGCTCAAAATAGTCAAAATTCGACCACTGAAGAGAGAGTTATGAAGGTTACTATTGGACAAGGAGATGAAGGAAAATTCAGGACGGACGACTGCAATCCCACTTACGGATGCGCAAATGGTCTCGGAATACGACGATTCCGGTCAGGAATGAAAGAGCACTAAAGTACCTTTTAAATGACTAAAAATTGACCCAATCCGACATCAAATGACGGAGTTATGAGCGTCTCCGTTGGATCGCTCGATTTAGAAATATCAACAATCCAAATTAAAAAATGACGATCGTAGAGTTCCAACATGCTTTTGAGATATCGAACGGTCTCGAAGTTAGCCAATTTTGGTCCCTTTAGAAGCTTCTCAAGGTACCATTGCAATGAGCTAAAGATATTCTAAATTTGACAACTGAAGAGAGAGTTATGAAGGTTACCATTGGACAAGGTGATGGAGGAATATTCAGGACTGACGACTGTGATCCCACTTGTGATTGGAAAATGGTCTAGGAATAGGACGATTCCAGTCAGGAATGAAACAGCACTAAAGTACGTTTCAGATGACCAAATATTGTCCCAATCCGACATGAAACGAGGGAGATATGAGCGCCTCCGTTGGATCGCGCCATGTGGAAATATTAACAATCCAAATTGCACAATGAGGATCGAAGAGTTCCAACGTGCTTTTGGGATATCGAACGATCTTGAAATTAGCCAATTCCGGTCCCTTTATAAGCTTGTCAAGTTACCATCCCAATGAGCTCAAAATAGTCAAAATTCGACCACTGAAGAGAGAGTTATGAAGGTTACTATTGGACAAGGAGATGAAGGAAAATTCAGGACGGACGACTGCAATCCCACTTACGGATGCGCAAATGGTCTCGGAATACGACGATTCCGGTCAGGAATGAAAGAGCACTAAAGTACCTTTTAAATGACTAAAAATTGACCCAATCCGACATCAAATGACGGAGTTATGAGCGTCTCCGTTGGATCGCTCGATTTAGAAATATCAACAATCCAAATTAAAAAATGACGATCGTAGAGTTCCAACATGCTTTTGAGATATCGAACGGTCTCGAAGTTTGCCAATTTTGGTCCCTTTAGAAGCTTCTCAAGGTACCATTGCAATGAGCTAAAGATATTCTAAATTTGACAACTGAAGAGAGAGTTATGAAGGTTACCATTGGACAAGGTGATGGAGGAATATTCAGGACTGACGACTGTGATCCCACTTGTGATTGGAAAATGGTCTAGGAATAGGACGATTCCAGTCAGGAATGAAACAGCACTAAAGTACGTTTCAGATGACCAAATATTGTCCCAATCCGACATGAAACGAGGGAGATATGAGCGCCTCCGTTGGATCGCGCCATGTGGAAATATTAACAATCCAAATTGCACAATGAGGATCGAAGAGTTCCAACGTGCTTTTGGGATATCGAACGATCTTGAAATTAGCCAATTCCGGTCCCTTTATAAGCTTGTCAAGTTACCATCCCAATGAGCTCAAAATAGTCAAAATTCGACCACTGAAGAGAGAGTTATGAAGGTTACTATTGGACAAGGAGATGAAGGAAAATTCAGGACGGACGACTGCAATCCCACTTACGGATGCGCAAATGGTCTCGGAATACGACGATTCCGGTCAGGAATGAAAGAGCACTAAAGTACCTTTTAAATGACTAAAAATTGACCCAATCCGACATCAAATGACGGAGTTATGAGCGTCTCCGTTGGATCGCTCGATTTAGAAATATCAACAATCCAAATTAAAAAATGACGATCGTAGAGTTCCAACATGCTTTTGAGATATCGAACGGTCTCGAAGTTAGCCAATTTTGGTCCCTTTAGAAGCTTCTCAAGGTACCATTGCAATGAGCTAAAGATATTCTAAATTTGACAACTGAAGAGAGAGTTATGAAGGTTACCATTGGACAAGGTGATGGAGGAATATTCAGGACTGACGACTGTGATCCCACTTGTGATTGGAAAATGGTCTAGGAATAGGACGATTCCAGTCAGGAATGAAACAGCACTAAAGTACGTTTCAGATGACCAAATATTGTCCCAATCCGACATGAAACGAGGGAGATATGAGCGCCTCCGTTGGATCGCGCCATGTGGAAATATTAACAATCCAAATTGCACAATGAGGATCGAAGAGTTCCAACGTGCTTTTGGGATATCGAACGATCTTGAAATTAGCCAATTCCGGTCCCTTTATAAGCTTGTCAAGTTACCATCCCAATGAGCTCAAAATAGTCAAAATTCGACCACTGAAGAGAGAGTTATGAAGGTTACTATTGGACAAGGAGATGAAGGAAAATTCAGGACGGACGACTGCAATCCCACTTACGGATGCGCAAATGGTCTCGGAATACGACGATTCCGGTCAGGAATGAAAGAGCACTAAAGTACCTTTTAAATGACTAAAAATTGACCCAATCCGACATCAAATGACGGAGTTATGAGCGTCTCCGTTGGATCGCTCGATTTAGAAATATCAACAATCCAAATTAAAAAATGACGATCGTAGAGTTCCAACATGCTTTTGAGATATCGAACGGTCTCGAAGTTAGCCAATTTTGGTCCCTTTAGAAGCTTCTCAAGGTACCATTGCAATGAGCTAAAGATATTCTAAATTTGACAACTGAAGAGAGAGTTATGAAGGTTACCATTGGACAAGGTGATGGAGGAATATTCAGGACTGACGACTGTGATCCCACTTGTGATTGGAAAATGGTCTAGGAATAGGACGATTCCAGTCAGGAATGAAACAGCACTAAAGTACGTTTCAGATGACCAAATATTGTCCCAATCCGACATGAAACGAGGGAGATATGAGCGCCTCCGTTGGATCGCGCCATGTGGAAATATTAACAATCCAAATTGCACAATGAGGATCGAAGAGTTCCAACGTGCTTTTGGGATATCGAACGATCTTGAAATTAGCCAATTCCGGTCCCTTTATAAGCTTGTCAAGTTACCATCCCAATGAGCTCAAAATAGTCAAAATTCGACCACTGAAGAGAGAGTTATGAAGGTTACTATTGGACAAGGAGATGAAGGAAAATTCAGGACGGACGACTGCAATCCCACTTACGGATGCGCAAATGGTCTCGGAATACGACGATTCCGGTCAGGAATGAAAGAGCACTAAAGTACCTTTTAAATGACTAAAAATTGACCCAATCCGACATCAAATGACGGAGTTATGAGCGTCTCCGTTGGATCGCTCGATTTAGAAATATCAACAATCCAAATTAAAAAATGACGATCGTAGAGTTCCAACATGCTTTTGAGATATCGAACGGTCTCGAAGTTAGCCAATTTTGGTCCCTTTAGAAGCTTCTCAAGGTACCATTGCAATGAGCTAAAGATATTCTAAATTTGACAACTGAAGAGAGAGTTATGAAGGTTACCATTGGACAAGGTGATGGAGGAATATTCAGGACTGACGACTGTGATCCCACTTGTGATTGGAAAATGGTCTAGGAATAGGACGATTCCAGTCAGGAATGAAACAGCACTAAAGTACGTTTCAGATGACCAAATATTGTCCCAATCCGACATGAAACGAGGGAGATATGAGCGCCTCCGTTGGATCGCGCCATGTGGAAATATTAACAATCCAAATTGCACAATGAGGATCGAAGAGTTCCAACGTGCTTTTGGGATATCGAACGATCTTGAAATTAGCCAATTCCGGTCCCTTTATAAGCTTGTCAAGTTACCATCCCAATGAGCTCAAAATAGTCAAAATTCGACCACTGAAGAGAGAGTTATGAAGGTTACTATTGGACAAGGAGATGAAGGAAAATTCAGGACGGACGACTGCAATCCCACTTACGGATGCGCAAATGGTCTCGGAATACGACGATTCCGGTCAGGAATGAAAGAGCACTAAAGTACCTTTTAAATGACTAAAAATTGACCCAATCCGACATCAAATGACGGAGTTATGAGCGTCTCCGTTGGATCGCTCGATTTAGAAATATCAACAATCCAAATTAAAAAATGACGATCGTAGAGTTCCAACATGCTTTTGAGATATCGAACGGTCTCGAAGTTTGCCAATTTTGGTCCCTTTAGAAGCTTCTCAAGGTACCATTGCAATGAGCTAAAGATATTCTAAATTTGACAACTGAAGAGAGAGTTATGAAGGTTACCATTGGACAAGGTGATGGAGGAATATTCAGGACTGACGACTGTGATCCCACTTGTGATTGGAAAATGGTCTAGGAATAGGACGATTCCAGTCAGGAATGAAACAGCACTAAAGTACGTTTCAGATGACCAAATATTGTCCCAATCCGACATGAAACGAGGGAGATATGAGCGCCTCCGTTGGATCGCGCCATGTGGAAATATTAACAATCCAAATTGCACAATGAGGATCGAAGAGTTCCAACGTGCTTTTGGGATATCGAACGATCTTGAAATTAGCCAATTCCGGTCCCTTTATAAGCTTGTCAAGTTACCATCCCAATGAGCTCAAAATAGTCAAAATTCGACCACTGAAGAGAGAGTTATGAAGGTTACTATTGGACAAGGAGATGAAGGAAAATTCAGGACGGACGACTGCAATCCCACTTACGGATGCGCAAATGGTCTCGGAATACGACGATTCCGGTCAGGAATGAAAGAGCACTAAAGTACCTTTTAAATGACTAAAAATTGACCCAATCCGACATCAAATGACGGAGTTATGAGCGTCTCCGTTGGATCGCTCGATTTAGAAATATCAACAATCCAAATTAAAAATGACGATCGTAGAGTTCCAACATGCTTTTGAGATATCGAACGGTCTCGAAGTTAGCCAATTTTGGTCCCTTTAGAAGCTTCTCAAGGTACCATTGCAATGAGCTAAAGATATTCTAAATTTGACAACTGAAGAGAGAGTTATGAAGGTTACCATTGGACAAGGTGATGGAGGAATATTCAGGACTGACGACTGTGATCCCACTTGTGATTGGAAAATGGTCTAGGAATAGGACGATTCCAGTCAGGAATGAAACAGCACTAAAGTACGTTTCAGATGACCAAATATTGTCCCAATCCGACATGAAACGAGGGAGATATGAGCGCCTCCGTTGGATCGCGCCATGTGGAAATATTAACAATCCAAATTGCACAATGAGGATCGAAGAGTTCCAACGTGCTTTTGGGATATCGAACGATCTTGAAATTAGCCAATTCCGGTCCCTTTATAAGCTTGTCAAGTTACCATCCCAATGAGCTCAAAATAGTCAAAATTCGACCACTGAAGAGAGAGTTATGAAGGTTACTATTGGACAAGGAGATGAAGGAAAATTCAGGACGGACGACTGCAATCCCACTTACGGATGCGCAAATGGTCTCGGAATACGACGATTCCGGTCAGGAATGAAAGAGCACTAAAGTACCTTTTAAATGACTAAAAATTGACCCAATCCGACATCAAATGACGGAGTTATGAGCGTCTCCGTTGGATCGCTCGATTTAGAAATATCAACAATCCAAATTAAAAAATGACGATCGTAGAGTTCCAACATGCTTTTGAGATATCGAACGGTCTCGAAGTTTGCCAATTTTGGTCCCTTTAGAAGCTTCTCAAGGTACCATTGCAATGAGCTAAAGATATTCTAAATTTGACAACTGAAGAGAGAGTTATGAAGGTTACCATTGGACAAGGTGATGGAGGAATATTCAGGACTGACGACTGTGATCCCACTTGTGATTGGAAAATGGTCTAGGAATAGGACGATTCCAGTCAGGAATGAAACAGCACTAAAGTACGTTTCAGATGACCAAATATTGTCCCAATCCGACATGAAACGAGGGAGATATGAGCGCCTCCGTTGGATCGCGCCATGTGGAAATATTAACAATCCAAATTGCACAATGAGGATCGAAGAGTTCCAACGTGCTTTTGGGATATCGAACGATCTTGAAATTAGCCAATTCCGGTCCCTTTATAAGCTTGTCAAGTTACCATCCCAATGAGCTCAAAATAGTCAAAATTCGACCACTGAAGAGAGAGTTATGAAGGTTACTATTGGACAAGGAGATGAAGGAAAATTCAGGACGGACGACTGCAATCCCACTTACGGATGCGCAAATGGTCTCGGAATACGACGATTCCGGTCAGGAATGAAAGAGCACTAAAGTACCTTTTAAATGACTAAAAATTGACCCAATCCGACATCAAATGACGGAGTTATGAGCGTCTCCGTTGGATCGCTCGATTTAGAAATATCAACAATCCAAATTAAAAAATGACGATCGTAGAGTTCCAACATGCTTTTGAGATATCGAACGGTCTCGAAGTTTGCCAATTTTGGTCCCTTTAGAAGCTTCTCAAGGTACCATTGCAATGAGCTAAAGATATTCTAAATTTGACAACTGAAGAGAGAGTTATGAAGGTTACCATTGGACAAGGTGATGGAGGAATATTCAGGACTGACGACTGTGATCCCACTTGTGATTGGAAAATGGTCTAGGAATAGGACGATTCCAGTCAGGAATGAAACAGCACTAAAGTACGTTTCAGATGACCAAATATTGTCCCAATCCGACATGAAACGAGGGAGATATGAGCGCCTCCGTTGGATCGCGCCATGTGGAAATATTAACAATCCAAATTGCACAATGAGGATCGAAGAGTTCCAACGTGCTTTTGGGATATCGAACGATCTTGAAATTAGCCAATTCCGGTCCCTTTATAAGCTTGTCAAGTTACCATCCCAATGAGCTCAAAATAGTCAAAATTCGACCACTGAAGAGAGAGTTATGAAGGTTACTATTGGACAAGGAGATGAAGGAAAATTCAGGACGGACGACTGCAATCCCACTTACGGATGCGCAAATGGTCTCGGAATACGACGATTCCGGTCAGGAATGAAAGAGCACTAAAGTACCTTTTAAATGACTAAAAATTGACCCAATCCGACATCAAATGACGGAGTTATGAGCGTCTCCGTTGGATCGCTCGATTTAGAAATATCAACAATCCAAATTAAAAAATGACGATCGTAGAGTTCCAACATGCTTTTGAGATATCGAACGGTCTCGAAGTTTGCCAATTTTGGTCCCTTTAGAAGCTTCTCAAGGTACCATTGCAATGAGCTAAAGATATTCTAAATTTGACAACTGAAGAGAGAGTTATGAAGGTTACCATTGGACAAGGTGATGGAGGAATATTCAGGACTGACGACTGTGATCCCACTTGTGATTGGAAAATGGTCTAGGAATAGGACGATTCCAGTCAGGAATGAAACAGCACTAAAGTACGTTTCAGATGACCAAATATTGTCCCAATCCGACATGAAACGAGGGAGATATGAGCGCCTCCGTTGGATCGCGCCATGTGGAAATATTAACAATCCAAATTGCACAATGAGGATCGAAGAGTTCCAACGTGCTTTTGGGATATCGAACGATCTTGAAATTAGCCAATTCCGGTCCCTTTATAAGCTTGTCAAGTTACCATCCCAATGAGCTCAAAATAGTCAAAATTCGACCACTGAAGAGAGAGTTATGAAGGTTACTATTGGACAAGGAGATGAAGGAAAATTCAGGACGGACGACTGCAATCCCACTTACGGATGCGCAAATGGTCTCGGAATACGACGATTCCGGTCAGGAATGAAAGAGCACTAAAGTACCTTTTAAATGACTAAAAATTGACCCAATCCGACATCAAATGACGGAGTTATGAGCGTCTCCGTTGGATCGCTCGATTTAGAAATATCAACAATCCAAATTAAAAAATGACGATCGTAGAGTTCCAACATGCTTTTGAGATATCGAACGGTCTCGAAGTTTGCCAATTTTGGTCCCTTTAGAAGCTTCTCAAGGTACCATTGCAATGAGCTAAAGATATTCTAAATTTGACAACTGAAGAGAGAGTTATGAAGGTTACCATTGGACAAGGTGATGGAGGAATATTCAGGACTGACGACTGTGATCCCACTTGTGATTGGAAAATGGTCTAGGAATAGGACGATTCCAGTCAGGAATGAAACAGCACTAAAGTACGTTTCAGATGACCAAATATTGTCCCAATCCGACATGAAACGAGGGAGATATGAGCGCCTCCGTTGGATCGCGCCATGTGGAAATATTAACAATCCAAATTGCACAATGAGGATCGAAGAGTTCCAACGTGCTTTTGGGATATCGAACGATCTTGAAATTAGCCAATTCCGGTCCCTTTATAAGCTTGTCAAGTTACCATCCCAATGAGCTCAAAATAGTCAAAATTCGACCACTGAAGAGAGAGTTATGAAGGTTACTATTGGACAAGGAGATGAAGGAAAATTCAGGACGGACGACTGCAATCCCACTTACGGATGCGCAAATGGTCTCGGAATACGACGATTCCGGTCAGGAATGAAAGAGCACTAAAGTACCTTTTAAATGACTAAAAATTGACCCAATCCGACATCAAATGACGGAGTTATGAGCGTCTCCGTTGGATCGCTCGATTTAGAAATATCAACAATCCAAATTAAAAAATGACGATCGTAGAGTTCCAACATGCTTTTGAGATATCGAACGGTCTCGAAGTTTGCCAATTTTGGTCCCTTTAGAAGCTTCTCAAGGTACCATTGCAATGAGCTAAAGATATTCTAAATTTGACAACTGAAGAGAGAGTTATGAAGGTTACCATTGGACAAGGTGATGGAGGAATATTCAGGACTGACGACTGTGATCCCACTTGTGATTGGAAAATGGTCTAGGAATAGGACGATTCCAGTCAGGAATGAAACAGCACTAAAGTACGTTTCAGATGACCAAATATTGTCCCAATCCGACATGAAACGAGGGAGATATGAGCGCCTCCGTTGGATCGCGCCATGTGGAAATATTAACAATCCAAATTGCACAATGAGGATCGAAGAGTTCCAACGTGCTTTTGGGATATCGAACGATCTTGAAATTAGCCAATTCCGGTCCCTTTATAAGCTTGTCAAGTTACCATCCCAATGAGCTCAAAATAGTCAAAATTCGACCACTGAAGAGAGAGTTATGAAGGTTACTATTGGACAAGGAGATGAAGGAAAATTCAGGACGGACGACTGCAATCCCACTTACGGATGCGCAAATGGTCTCGGAATACGACGATTCCGGTCAGGAATGAAAGAGCACTAAAGTACCTTTTAAATGACTAAAAATTGACCCAATCCGACATCAAATGACGGAGTTATGAGCGTCTCCGTTGGATCGCTCGATTTAGAAATATCAACAATCCAAATTAAAAAATGACGATCGTAGAGTTCCAACATGCTTTTGAGATATCGAACGGTCTCGAAGTTTGCCAATTTTGGTCCCTTTAGAAGCTTCTCAAGGTACCATTGCAATGAGCTAAAGATATTCTAAATTTGACAACTGAAGAGAGAGTTATGAAGGTTACCATTGGACAAGGTGATGGAGGAATATTCAGGACTGACGACTGTGATCCCACTTGTGATTGGAAAATGGTCTAGGAATAGGACGATTCCAGTCAGGAATGAAACAGCACTAAAGTACGTTTCAGATGACCAAATATTGTCCCAATCCGACATGAAACGAGGGAGATATGAGCGCCTCCGTTGGATCGCGCCATGTGGAAATATTAACAATCCAAATTGCACAATGAGGATCGAAGAGTTCCAACGTGCTTTTGGGATATCGAACGATCTTGAAATTAGCCAATTCCGGTCCCTTTATAAGCTTGTCAAGTTACCATCCCAATGAGCTCAAAATAGTCAAAATTCGACCACTGAAGAGAGAGTTATGAAGGTTACTATTGGACAAGGAGATGAAGGAAAATTCAGGACGGACGACTGCAATCCCACTTACGGATGCGCAAATGGTCTCGGAATACGACGATTCCGGTCAGGAATGAAAGAGCACTAAAGTACCTTTTAAATGACTAAAAATTGACCCAATCCGACATCAAATGACGGAGTTATGAGCGTCTCCGTTGGATCGCTCGATTTAGAAATATCAACAATCCAAATTAAAAAATGACGATCGTAGAGTTCCAACATGCTTTTGAGATATCGAACGGTCTCGAAGTTTGCCAATTTTGGTCCCTTTAGAAGCTTCTCAAGGTACCATTGCAATGAGCTAAAGATATTCTAAATTTGACAACTGAAGAGAGAGTTATGAAGGTTACCATTGGACAAGGTGATGGAGGAATATTCAGGACTGACGACTGTGATCCCACTTGTGATTGGAAAATGGTCTAGGAATAGGACGATTCCAGTCAGGAATGAAACAGCACTAAAGTACGTTTCAGATGACCAAATATTGTCCCAATCCGACATGAAACGAGGGAGATATGAGCGCCTCCGTTGGATCGCGCCATGTGGAAATATTAACAATCCAAATTGCACAATGAGGATCGAAGAGTTCCAACGTGCTTTTGGGATATCGAACGATCTTGAAATTAGCCAATTCCGGTCCCTTTATAAGCTTGTCAAGTTACCATCCCAATGAGCTCAAAATAGTCAAAATTCGACCACTGAAGAGAGAGTTATGAAGGTTACTATTGGACAAGGAGATGAAGGAAAATTCAGGACGGACGACTGCAATCCCACTTACGGATGCGCAAATGGTCTCGGAATACGACGATTCCGGTCAGGAATGAAAGAGCACTAAAGTACCTTTTAAATGACTAAAAATTGACCCAATCCGACATCAAATGACGGAGTTATGAGCGTCTCCGTTGGATCGCTCGATTTAGAAATATCAACAATCCAAATTAAAAAATGACGATCGTAGAGTTCCAACATGCTTTTGAGATATCGAACGGTCTCGAAGTTTGCCAATTTTGGTCCCTTTAGAAGCTTCTCAAGGTACCATTGCAATGAGCTAAAGATATTCTAAATTTGACAACTGAAGAGAGAGTTATGAAGGTTACCATTGGACAAGGTGATGGAGGAATATTCAGGACTGACGACTGTGATCCCACTTGTGATTGGAAAATGGTCTAGGAATAGGACGATTCCAGTCAGGAATGAAACAGCACTAAAGTACGTTTCAGATGACCAAATATTGTCCCAATCCGACATGAAACGAGGGAGATATGAGCGCCTCCGTTGGATCGCGCCATGTGGAAATATTAACAATCCAAATTGCACAATGAGGATCGAAGAGTTCCAACGTGCTTTTGGGATATCGAACGATCTTGAAATTAGCCAATTCCGGTCCCTTTATAAGCTTGTCAAGTTACCATCCCAATGAGCTCAAAATAGTCAAAATTCGACCACTGAAGAGAGAGTTATGAAGGTTACTATTGGACAAGGAGATGAAGGAAAATTCAGGACGGACGACTGCAATCCCACTTACGGATGCGCAAATGGTCTCGGAATACGACGATTCCGGTCAGGAATGAAAGAGCACTAAAGTACCTTTTAAATGACTAAAAATTGACCCAATCCGACATCAAATGACGGAGTTATGAGCGTCTCCGTTGGATCGCTCGATTTAGAAATATCAACAATCCAAATTAAAAAATGACGATCGTAGAGTTCCAACATGCTTTTGAGATATCGAACGGTCTCGAAGTTTGCCAATTTTGGTCCCTTTAGAAGCTTCTCAAGGTACCATTGCAATGAGCTAAAGATATTCTAAATTTGACAACTGAAGAGAGAGTTATGAAGGTTACCATTGGACAAGGTGATGGAGGAATATTCAGGACTGACGACTGTGATCCCACTTGTGATTGGAAAATGGTCTAGGAATAGGACGATTCCAGTCAGGAATGAAACAGCACTAAAGTACGTTTCAGATGACCAAATATTGTCCCAATCCGACATGAAACGAGGGAGATATGAGCGCCTCCGTTGGATCGCGCCATGTGGAAATATTAACAATCCAAATTGCACAATGAGGATCGAAGAGTTCCAACGTGCTTTTGGGATATCGAACGATCTTGAAATTAGCCAATTCCGGTCCCTTTATAAGCTTGTCAAGTTACCATCCCAATGAGCTCAAAATAGTCAAAATTCGACCACTGAAGAGAGAGTTATGAAGGTTACTATTGGACAAGGAGATGAAGGAAAATTCAGGACGGACGACTGCAATCCCACTTACGGATGCGCAAATGGTCTCGGAATACGACGATTCCGGTCAGGAATGAAAGAGCACTAAAGTACCTTTTAAATGACTAAAAATTGACCCAATCCGACATCAAATGACGGAGTTATGAGCGTCTCCGTTGGATCGCTCGATTTAGAAATATCAACAATCCAAATTAAAAAATGACGATCGTAGAGTTCCAACATGCTTTTGAGATATCGAACGGTCTCGAAGTTTGCCAATTTTGGTCCCTTTAGAAGCTTCTCAAGGTACCATTGCAATGAGCTAAAGATATTCTAAATTTGACAACTGAAGAGAGAGTTATGAAGGTTACCATTGGACAAGGTGATGGAGGAATATTCAGGACTGACGACTGTGATCCCACTTGTGATTGGAAAATGGTCTAGGAATAGGACGATTCCAGTCAGGAATGAAACAGCACTAAAGTACGTTTCAGATGACCAAATATTGTCCCAATCCGACATGAAACGAGGGAGATATGAGCGCCTCCGTTGGATCGCGCCATGTGGAAATATTAACAATCCAAATTGCACAATGAGGATCGAAGAGTTCCAACGTGCTTTTGGGATATCGAACGATCTTGAAATTAGCCAATTCCGGTCCCTTTATAAGCTTGTCAAGTTACCATCCCAATGAGCTCAAAATAGTCAAAATTCGACCACTGAAGAGAGAGTTATGAAGGTTACTATTGGACAAGGAGATGAAGGAAAATTCAGGACGGACGACTGCAATCCCACTTACGGATGCGCAAATGGTCTCGGAATACGACGATTCCGGTCAGGAATGAAAGAGCACTAAAGTACCTTTTAAATGACTAAAAATTGACCCAATCCGACATCAAATGACGGAGTTATGAGCGTCTCCGTTGGATCGCTCGATTTAGAAATATCAACAATCCAAATTAAAAAATGACGATCGTAGAGTTCCAACATGCTTTTGAGATATCGAACGGTCTCGAAGTTTGCCAATTTTGGTCCCTTTAGAAGCTTCTCAAGGTACCATTGCAATGAGCTAAAGATATTCTAAATTTGACAACTGAAGAGAGAGTTATGAAGGTTACCATTGGACAAGGTGATGGAGGAATATTCAGGACTGACGACTGTGATCCCACTTGTGATTGGAAAATGGTCTAGGAATAGGACGATTCCAGTCAGGAATGAAACAGCACTAAAGTACGTTTCAGATGACCAAATATTGTCCCAATCCGACATGAAACGAGGGAGATATGAGCGCCTCCGTTGGATCGCGCCATGTGGAAATATTAACAATCCAAATTGCACAATGAGGATCGAAGAGTTCCAACGTGCTTTTGGGATATCGAACGATCTTGAAATTAGCCAATTCCGGTCCCTTTATAAGCTTGTCAAGTTACCATCCCAATGAGCTCAAAATAGTCAAAATTCGACCACTGAAGAGAGAGTTATGAAGGTTACTATTGGACAAGGAGATGAAGGAAAATTCAGGACGGACGACTGCAATCCCACTTACGGATGCGCAAATGGTCTCGGAATACGACGATTCCGGTCAGGAATGAAAGAGCACTAAAGTACCTTTTAAATGACTAAAAATTGACCCAATCCGACATCAAATGACGGAGTTATGAGCGTCTCCGTTGGATCGCTCGATTTAGAAATATCAACAATCCAAATTAAAAAATGACGATCGTAGAGTTCCAACATGCTTTTGAGATATCGAACGGTCTCGAAGTTTGCCAATTTTGGTCCCTTTAGAAGCTTCTCAAGGTACCATTGCAATGAGCTAAAGATATTCTAAATTTGACAACTGAAGAGAGAGTTATGAAGGTTACCATTGGACAAGGTGATGGAGGAATATTCAGGACTGACGACTGTGATCCCACTTGTGATTGGAAAATGGTCTAGGAATAGGACGATTCCAGTCAGGAATGAAACAGCACTAAAGTACGTTTCAGATGACCAAATATTGTCCCAATCCGACATGAAACGAGGGAGATATGAGCGCCTCCGTTGGATCGCGCCATGTGGAAATATTAACAATCCAAATTGCACAATGAGGATCGAAGAGTTCCAACGTGCTTTTGGGATATCGAACGATCTTGAAATTAGCCAATTCCGGTCCCTTTATAAGCTTGTCAAGTTACCATCCCAATGAGCTCAAAATAGTCAAAATTCGACCACTGAAGAGAGAGTTATGAAGGTTACTATTGGACAAGGAGATGAAGGAAAATTCAGGACGGACGACTGCAATCCCACTTACGGATGCGCAAATGGTCTCGGAATACGACGATTCCGGTCAGGAATGAAAGAGCACTAAAGTACCTTTTAAATGACTAAAAATTGACCCAATCCGACATCAAATGACGGAGTTATGAGCGTCTCCGTTGGATCGCTCGATTTAGAAATATCAACAATCCAAATTAAAAAATGACGATCGTAGAGTTCCAACATGCTTTTGAGATATCGAACGGTCTCGAAGTTTGCCAATTTTGGTCCCTTTAGAAGCTTCTCAAGGTACCATTGCAATGAGCTAAAGATATTCTAAATTTGACAACTGAAGAGAGAGTTATGAAGGTTACCATTGGACAAGGTGATGGAGGAATATTCAGGACTGACGACTGTGATCCCACTTGTGATTGGAAAATGGTCTAGGAATAGGACGATTCCAGTCAGGAATGAAACAGCACTAAAGTACGTTTCAGATGACCAAATATTGTCCCAATCCGACATGAAACGAGGGAGATATGAGCGCCTCCGTTGGATCGCGCCATGTGGAAATATTAACAATCCAAATTGCACAATGAGGATCGAAGAGTTCCAACGTGCTTTTGGGATATCGAACGATCTTGAAATTAGCCAATTCCGGTCCCTTTATAAGCTTGTCAAGTTACCATCCCAATGAGCTCAAAATAGTCAAAATTCGACCACTGAAGAGAGAGTTATGAAGGTTACTATTGGACAAGGAGATGAAGGAAAATTCAGGACGGACGACTGCAATCCCACTTACGGATGCGCAAATGGTCTCGGAATACGACGATTCCGGTCAGGAATGAAAGAGCACTAAAGTACCTTTTAAATGACTAAAAATTGACCCAATCCGACATCAAATGACGGAGTTATGAGCGTCTCCGTTGGATCGCTCGATTTAGAAATATCAACAATCCAAATTAAAAAATGACGATCGTAGAGTTCCAACATGCTTTTGAGATATCGAACGGTCTCGAAGTTTGCCAATTTTGGTCCCTTTAGAAGCTTCTCAAGGTACCATTGCAATGAGCTAAAGATATTCTAAATTTGACAACTGAAGAGAGAGTTATGAAGGTTACCATTGGACAAGGTGATGGAGGAATATTCAGGACTGACGACTGTGATCCCACTTGTGATTGGAAAATGGTCTAGGAATAGGACGATTCCAGTCAGGAATGAAACAGCACTAAAGTACGTTTCAGATGACCAAATATTGTCCCAATCCGACATGAAACGAGGGAGATATGAGCGCCTCCGTTGGATCGCGCCATGTGGAAATATTAACAATCCAAATTGCACAATGAGGATCGAAGAGTTCCAACGTGCTTTTGGGATATCGAACGATCTTGAAATTAGCCAATTCCGGTCCCTTTATAAGCTTGTCAAGTTACCATCCCAATGAGCTCAAAATAGTCAAAATTCGACCACTGAAGAGAGAGTTATGAAGGTTACTATTGGACAAGGAGATGAAGGAAAATTCAGGACGGACGACTGCAATCCCACTTACGGATGCGCAAATGGTCTCGGAATACGACGATTCCGGTCAGGAATGAAAGAGCACTAAAGTACCTTTTAAATGACTAAAAATTGACCCAATCCGACATCAAATGACGGAGTTATGAGCGTCTCCGTTGGATCGCTCGATTTAGAAATATCAACAATCCAAATTAAAAAATGACGATCGTAGAGTTCCAACATGCTTTTGAGATATCGAACGGTCTCGAAGTTTGCCAATTTTGGTCCCTTTAGAAGCTTCTCAAGGTACCATTGCAATGAGCTAAAGATATTCTAAATTTGACAACTGAAGAGAGAGTTATGAAGGTTACCATTGGACAAGGTGATGGAGGAATATTCAGGACTGACGACTGTGATCCCACTTGTGATTGGAAAATGGTCTAGGAATAGGACGATTCCAGTCAGGAATGAAACAGCACTAAAGTACGTTTCAGATGACCAAATATTGTCCCAATCCGACATGAAACGAGGGAGATATGAGCGCCTCCGTTGGATCGCGCCATGTGGAAATATTAACAATCCAAATTGCACAATGAGGATCGAAGAGTTCCAACGTGCTTTTGGGATATCGAACGATCTTGAAATTAGCCAATTCCGGTCCCTTTATAAGCTTGTCAAGTTACCATCCCAATGAGCTCAAAATAGTCAAAATTCGACCACTGAAGAGAGAGTTATGAAGGTTACTATTGGACAAGGAGATGAAGGAAAATTCAGGACGGACGACTGCAATCCCACTTACGGATGCGCAAATGGTCTCGGAATACGACGATTCCGGTCAGGAATGAAAGAGCACTAAAGTACCTTTTAAATGACTAAAAATTGACCCAATCCGACATCAAATGACGGAGTTATGAGCGTCTCCGTTGGATCGCTCGATTTAGAAATATCAACAATCCAAATTAAAAAATGACGATCGTAGAGTTCCAACATGCTTTTGAGATATCGAACGGTCTCGAAGTTTGCCAATTTTGGTCCCTTTAGAAGCTTCTCAAGGTACCATTGCAATGAGCTAAAGATATTCTAAATTTGACAACTGAAGAGAGAGTTATGAAGGTTACCATTGGACAAGGTGATGGAGGAATATTCAGGACTGACGACTGTGATCCCACTTGTGATTGGAAAATGGTCTAGGAATAGGACGATTCCAGTCAGGAATGAAACAGCACTAAAGTACGTTTCAGATGACCAAATATTGTCCCAATCCGACATGAAACGAGGGAGATATGAGCGCCTCCGTTGGATCGCGCCATGTGGAAATATTAACAATCCAAATTGCACAATGAGGATCGAAGAGTTCCAACGTGCTTTTGGGATATCGAACGATCTTGAAATTAGCCAATTCCGGTCCCTTTATAAGCTTGTCAAGTTACCATCCCAATGAGCTCAAAATAGTCAAAATTCGACCACTGAAGAGAGAGTTATGAAGGTTACTATTGGACAAGGAGATGAAGGAAAATTCAGGACGGACGACTGCAATCCCACTTACGGATGCGCAAATGGTCTCGGAATACGACGATTCCGGTCAGGAATGAAAGAGCACTAAAGTACCTTTTAAATGACTAAAAATTGACCCAATCCGACATCAAATGACGGAGTTATGAGCGTCTCCGTTGGATCGCTCGATTTAGAAATATCAACAATCCAAATTAAAAAATGACGATCGTAGAGTTCCAACATGCTTTTGAGATATCGAACGGTCTCGAAGTTTGCCAATTTTGGTCCCTTTAGAAGCTTCTCAAGGTACCATTGCAATGAGCTAAAGATATTCTAAATTTGACAACTGAAGAGAGAGTTATGAAGGTTACCATTGGACAAGGTGATGGAGGAATATTCAGGACTGACGACTGTGATCCCACTTGTGATTGGAAAATGGTCTAGGAATAGGACGATTCCAGTCAGGAATGAAACAGCACTAAAGTACGTTTCAGATGACCAAATATTGTCCCAATCCGACATGAAACGAGGGAGATATGAGCGCCTCCGTTGGATCGCGCCATGTGGAAATATTAACAATCCAAATTGCACAATGAGGATCGAAGAGTTCCAACGTGCTTTTGGGATATCGAACGATCTTGAAATTAGCCAATTCCGGTCCCTTTATAAGCTTGTCAAGTTACCATCCCAATGAGCTCAAAATAGTCAAAATTCGACCACTGAAGAGAGAGTTATGAAGGTTACTATTGGACAAGGAGATGAAGGAAAATTCAGGACGGACGACTGCAATCCCACTTACGGATGCGCAAATGGTCTCGGAATACGACGATTCCGGTCAGGAATGAAAGAGCACTAAAGTACCTTTTAAATGACTAAAAATTGACCCAATCCGACATCAAATGACGGAGTTATGAGCGTCTCCGTTGGATCGCTCGATTTAGAAATATCAACAATCCAAATTAAAAAATGACGATCGTAGAGTTCCAACATGCTTTTGAGATATCGAACGGTCTCGAAGTTTGCCAATTTTGGTCCCTTTAGAAGCTTCTCAAGGTACCATTGCAATGAGCTAAAGATATTCTAAATTTGACAACTGAAGAGAGAGTTATGAAGGTTACCATTGGACAAGGTGATGGAGGAATATTCAGGACTGACGACTGTGATCCCACTTGTGATTGGAAAATGGTCTAGGAATAGGACGATTCCAGTCAGGAATGAAACAGCACTAAAGTACGTTTCAGATGACCAAATATTGTCCCAATCCGACATGAAACGAGGGAGATATGAGCGCCTCCGTTGGATCGCGCCATGTGGAAATATTAACAATCCAAATTGCACAATGAGGATCGAAGAGTTCCAACGTGCTTTTGGGATATCGAACGATCTTGAAATTAGCCAATTCCGGTCCCTTTATAAGCTTGTCAAGTTACCATCCCAATGAGCTCAAAATAGTCAAAATTCGACCACTGAAGAGAGAGTTATGAAGGTTACTATTGGACAAGGAGATGAAGGAAAATTCAGGACGGACGACTGCAATCCCACTTACGGATGCGCAAATGGTCTCGGAATACGACGATTCCGGTCAGGAATGAAAGAGCACTAAAGTACCTTTTAAATGACTAAAAATTGACCCAATCCGACATCAAATGACGGAGTTATGAGCGTCTCCGTTGGATCGCTCGATTTAGAAATATCAACAATCCAAATTAAAAAATGACGATCGTAGAGTTCCAACATGCTTTTGAGATATCGAACGGTCTCGAAGTTTGCCAATTTTGGTCCCTTTAGAAGCTTCTCAAGGTACCATTGCAATGAGCTAAAGATATTCTAAATTTGACAACTGAAGAGAGAGTTATGAAGGTTACCATTGGACAAGGTGATGGAGGAATATTCAGGACTGACGACTGTGATCCCACTTGTGATTGGAAAATGGTCTAGGAATAGGACGATTCCAGTCAGGAATGAAACAGCACTAAAGTACGTTTCAGATGACCAAATATTGTCCCAATCCGACATGAAACGAGGGAGATATGAGCGCCTCCGTTGGATCGCGCCATGTGGAAATATTAACAATCCAAATTGCACAATGAGGATCGAAGAGTTCCAACGTGCTTTTGGGATATCGAACGATCTTGAAATTAGCCAATTCCGGTCCCTTTATAAGCTTGTCAAGTTACCATCCCAATGAGCTCAAAATAGTCAAAATTCGACCACTGAAGAGAGAGTTATGAAGGTTACTATTGGACAAGGAGATGAAGGAAAATTCAGGACGGACGACTGCAATCCCACTTACGGATGCGCAAATGGTCTCGGAATACGACGATTCCGGTCAGGAATGAAAGAGCACTAAAGTACCTTTTAAATGACTAAAAATTGACCCAATCCGACATCAAATGACGGAGTTATGAGCGTCTCCGTTGGATCGCTCGATTTAGAAATATCAACAATCCAAATTAAAAAATGACGATCGTAGAGTTCCAACATGCTTTTGAGATATCGAACGGTCTCGAAGTTTGCCAATTTTGGTCCCTTTAGAAGCTTCTCAAGGTACCATTGCAATGAGCTAAAGATATTCTAAATTTGACAACTGAAGAGAGAGTTATGAAGGTTACCATTGGACAAGGTGATGGAGGAATATTCAGGACTGACGACTGTGATCCCACTTGTGATTGGAAAATGGTCTAGGAATAGGACGATTCCAGTCAGGAATGAAACAGCACTAAAGTACGTTTCAGATGACCAAATATTGTCCCAATCCGACATGAAACGAGGGAGATATGAGCGCCTCCGTTGGATCGCGCCATGTGGAAATATTAACAATCCAAATTGCACAATGAGGATCGAAGAGTTCCAACGTGCTTTTGGGATATCGAACGATCTTGAAATTAGCCAATTCCGGTCCCTTTATAAGCTTGTCAAGTTACCATCCCAATGAGCTCAAAATAGTCAAAATTCGACCACTGAAGAGAGAGTTATGAAGGTTACTATTGGACAAGGAGATGAAGGAAAATTCAGGACGGACGACTGCAATCCCACTTACGGATGCGCAAATGGTCTCGGAATACGACGATTCCGGTCAGGAATGAAAGAGCACTAAAGTACCTTTTAAATGACTAAAAATTGACCCAATCCGACATCAAATGACGGAGTTATGAGCGTCTCCGTTGGATCGCTCGATTTAGAAATATCAACAATCCAAATTAAAAAATGACGATCGTAGAGTTCCAACATGCTTTTGAGATATCGAACGGTCTCGAAGTTTGCCAATTTTGGTCCCTTTAGAAGCTTCTCAAGGTACCATTGCAATGAGCTAAAGATATTCTAAATTTGACAACTGAAGAGAGAGTTATGAAGGTTACCATTGGACAAGGTGATGGAGGAATATTCAGGACTGACGACTGTGATCCCACTTGTGATTGGAAAATGGTCTAGGAATAGGACGATTCCAGTCAGGAATGAAACAGCACTAAAGTACGTTTCAGATGACCAAATATTGTCCCAATCCGACATGAAACGAGGGAGATATGAGCGCCTCCGTTGGATCGCGCCATGTGGAAATATTAACAATCCAAATTGCACAATGAGGATCGAAGAGTTCCAACGTGCTTTTGGGATATCGAACGATCTTGAAATTAGCCAATTCCGGTCCCTTTATAAGCTTGTCAAGTTACCATCCCAATGAGCTCAAAATAGTCAAAATTCGACCACTGAAGAGAGAGTTATGAAGGTTACTATTGGACAAGGAGATGAAGGAAAATTCAGGACGGACGACTGCAATCCCACTTACGGATGCGCAAATGGTCTCGGAATACGACGATTCCGGTCAGGAATGAAAGAGCACTAAAGTACCTTTTAAATGACTAAAAATTGACCCAATCCGACATCAAATGACGGAGTTATGAGCGTCTCCGTTGGATCGCTCGATTTAGAAATATCAACAATCCAAATTAAAAAATGACGATCGTAGAGTTCCAACATGCTTTTGAGATATCGAACGGTCTCGAAGTTTGCCAATTTTGGTCCCTTTAGAAGCTTCTCAAGGTACCATTGCAATGAGCTAAAGATATTCTAAATTTGACAACTGAAGAGAGAGTTATGAAGGTTACCATTGGACAAGGTGATGGAGGAATATTCAGGACTGACGACTGTGATCCCACTTGTGATTGGAAAATGGTCTAGGAATAGGACGATTCCAGTCAGGAATGAAACAGCACTAAAGTACGTTTCAGATGACCAAATATTGTCCCAATCCGACATGAAACGAGGGAGATATGAGCGCCTCCGTTGGATCGCGCCATGTGGAAATATTAACAATCCAAATTGCACAATGAGGATCGAAGAGTTCCAACGTGCTTTTGGGATATCGAACGATCTTGAAATTAGCCAATTCCGGTCCCTTTATAAGCTTGTCAAGTTACCATCCCAATGAGCTCAAAATAGTCAAAATTCGACCACTGAAGAGAGAGTTATGAAGGTTACTATTGGACAAGGAGATGAAGGAAAATTCAGGACGGACGACTGCAATCCCACTTACGGATGCGCAAATGGTCTCGGAATACGACGATTCCGGTCAGGAATGAAAGAGCACTAAAGTACCTTTTAAATGACTAAAAATTGACCCAATCCGACATCAAATGACGGAGTTATGAGCGTCTCCGTTGGATCGCTCGATTTAGAAATATCAACAATCCAAATTAAAAAATGACGATCGTAGAGTTCCAACATGCTTTTGAGATATCGAACGGTCTCGAAGTTTGCCAATTTTGGTCCCTTTAGAAGCTTCTCAAGGTACCATTGCAATGAGCTAAAGATATTCTAAATTTGACAACTGAAGAGAGAGTTATGAAGGTTACCATTGGACAAGGTGATGGAGGAATATTCAGGACTGACGACTGTGATCCCACTTGTGATTGGAAAATGGTCTAGGAATAGGACGATTCCAGTCAGGAATGAAACAGCACTAAAGTACGTTTCAGATGACCAAATATTGTCCCAATCCGACATGAAACGAGGGAGATATGAGCGCCTCCGTTGGATCGCGCCATGTGGAAATATTAACAATCCAAATTGCACAATGAGGATCGAAGAGTTCCAACGTGCTTTTGGGATATCGAACGATCTTGAAATTAGCCAATTCCGGTCCCTTTATAAGCTTGTCAAGTTACCATCCCAATGAGCTCAAAATAGTCAAAATTCGACCACTGAAGAGAGAGTTATGAAGGTTACTATTGGACAAGGAGATGAAGGAAAATTCAGGACGGACGACTGCAATCCCACTTACGGATGCGCAAATGGTCTCGGAATACGACGATTCCGGTCAGGAATGAAAGAGCACTAAAGTACCTTTTAAATGACTAAAAATTGACCCAATCCGACATCAAATGACGGAGTTATGAGCGTCTCCGTTGGATCGCTCGATTTAGAAATATCAACAATCCAAATTAAAAAATGACGATCGTAGAGTTCCAACATGCTTTTGAGATATCGAACGGTCTCGAAGTTTGCCAATTTTGGTCCCTTTAGAAGCTTCTCAAGGTACCATTGCAATGAGCTAAAGATATTCTAAATTTGACAACTGAAGAGAGAGTTATGAAGGTTACCATTGGACAAGGTGATGGAGGAATATTCAGGACTGACGACTGTGATCCCACTTGTGATTGGAAAATGGTCTAGGAATAGGACGATTCCAGTCAGGAATGAAACAGCACTAAAGTACGTTTCAGATGACCAAATATTGTCCCAATCCGACATGAAACGAGGGAGATATGAGCGCCTCCGTTGGATCGCGCCATGTGGAAATATTAACAATCCAAATTGCACAATGAGGATCGAAGAGTTCCAACGTGCTTTTGGGATATCGAACGATCTTGAAATTAGCCAATTCCGGTCCCTTTATAAGCTTGTCAAGTTACCATCCCAATGAGCTCAAAATAGTCAAAATTCGACCACTGAAGAGAGAGTTATGAAGGTTACTATTGGACAAGGAGATGAAGGAAAATTCAGGACGGACGACTGCAATCCCACTTACGGATGCGCAAATGGTCTCGGAATACGACGATTCCGGTCAGGAATGAAAGAGCACTAAAGTACCTTTTAAATGACTAAAAATTGACCCAATCCGACATCAAATGACGGAGTTATGAGCGTCTCCGTTGGATCGCTCGATTTAGAAATATCAACAATCCAAATTAAAAAATGACGATCGTAGAGTTCCAACATGCTTTTGAGATATCGAACGGTCTCGAAGTTTGCCAATTTTGGTCCCTTTAGAAGCTTCTCAAGGTACCATTGCAATGAGCTAAAGATATTCTAAATTTGACAACTGAAGAGAGAGTTATGAAGGTTACCATTGGACAAGGTGATGGAGGAATATTCAGGACTGACGACTGTGATCCCACTTGTGATTGGAAAATGGTCTAGGAATAGGACGATTCCAGTCAGGAATGAAACAGCACTAAAGTACGTTTCAGATGACCAAATATTGTCCCAATCCGACATGAAACGAGGGAGATATGAGCGCCTCCGTTGGATCGCGCCATGTGGAAATATTAACAATCCAAATTGCACAATGAGGATCGAAGAGTTCCAACGTGCTTTTGGGATATCGAACGATCTTGAAATTAGCCAATTCCGGTCCCTTTATAAGCTTGTCAAGTTACCATCCCAATGAGCTCAAAATAGTCAAAATTCGACCACTGAAGAGAGAGTTATGAAGGTTACTATTGGACAAGGAGATGAAGGAAAATTCAGGACGGACGACTGCAATCCCACTTACGGATGCGCAAATGGTCTCGGAATACGACGATTCCGGTCAGGAATGAAAGAGCACTAAAGTACCTTTTAAATGACTAAAAATTGACCCAATCCGACATCAAATGACGGAGTTATGAGCGTCTCCGTTGGATCGCTCGATTTAGAAATATCAACAATCCAAATTAAAAAATGACGATCGTAGAGTTCCAACATGCTTTTGAGATATCGAACGGTCTCGAAGTTTGCCAATTTTGGTCCCTTTAGAAGCTTCTCAAGGTACCATTGCAATGAGCTAAAGATATTCTAAATTTGACAACTGAAGAGAGAGTTATGAAGGTTACCATTGGACAAGGTGATGGAGGAATATTCAGGACTGACGACTGTGATCCCACTTGTGATTGGAAAATGGTCTAGGAATAGGACGATTCCAGTCAGGAATGAAACAGCACTAAAGTACGTTTCAGATGACCAAATATTGTCCCAATCCGACATGAAACGAGGGAGATATGAGCGCCTCCGTTGGATCGCGCCATGTGGAAATATTAACAATCCAAATTGCACAATGAGGATCGAAGAGTTCCAACGTGCTTTTGGGATATCGAACGATCTTGAAATTAGCCAATTCCGGTCCCTTTATAAGCTTGTCAAGTTACCATCCCAATGAGCTCAAAATAGTCAAAATTCGACCACTGAAGAGAGAGTTATGAAGGTTACTATTGGACAAGGAGATGAAGGAAAATTCAGGACGGACGACTGCAATCCCACTTACGGATGCGCAAATGGTCTCGGAATACGACGATTCCGGTCAGGAATGAAAGAGCACTAAAGTACCTTTTAAATGACTAAAAATTGACCCAATCCGACATCAAATGACGGAGTTATGAGCGTCTCCGTTGGATCGCTCGATTTAGAAATATCAACAATCCAAATTAAAAAATGACGATCGTAGAGTTCCAACATGCTTTTGAGATATCGAACGGTCTCGAAGTTTGCCAATTTTGGTCCCTTTAGAAGCTTCTCAAGGTACCATTGCAATGAGCTAAAGATATTCTAAATTTGACAACTGAAGAGAGAGTTATGAAGGTTACCATTGGACAAGGTGATGGAGGAATATTCAGGACTGACGACTGTGATCCCACTTGTGATTGGAAAATGGTCTAGGAATAGGACGATTCCAGTCAGGAATGAAACAGCACTAAAGTACGTTTCAGATGACCAAATATTGTCCCAATCCGACATGAAACGAGGGAGATATGAGCGCCTCCGTTGGATCGCGCCATGTGGAAATATTAACAATCCAAATTGCACAATGAGGATCGAAGAGTTCCAACGTGCTTTTGGGATATCGAACGATCTTGAAATTAGCCAATTCCGGTCCCTTTATAAGCTTGTCAAGTTACCATCCCAATGAGCTCAAAATAGTCAAAATTCGACCACTGAAGAGAGAGTTATGAAGGTTACTATTGGACAAGGAGATGAAGGAAAATTCAGGACGGACGACTGCAATCCCACTTACGGATGCGCAAATGGTCTCGGAATACGACGATTCCGGTCAGGAATGAAAGAGCACTAAAGTACCTTTTAAATGACTAAAAATTGACCCAATCCGACATCAAATGACGGAGTTATGAGCGTCTCCGTTGGATCGCTCGATTTAGAAATATCAACAATCCAAATTAAAAAATGACGATCGTAGAGTTCCAACATGCTTTTGAGATATCGAACGGTCTCGAAGTTTGCCAATTTTGGTCCCTTTAGAAGCTTCTCAAGGTACCATTGCAATGAGCTAAAGATATTCTAAATTTGACAACTGAAGAGAGAGTTATGAAGGTTACCATTGGACAAGGTGATGGAGGAATATTCAGGACTGACGACTGTGATCCCACTTGTGATTGGAAAATGGTCTAGGAATAGGACGATTCCAGTCAGGAATGAAACAGCACTAAAGTACGTTTCAGATGACCAAATATTGTCCCAATCCGACATGAAACGAGGGAGATATGAGCGCCTCCGTTGGATCGCGCCATGTGGAAATATTAACAATCCAAATTGCACAATGAGGATCGAAGAGTTCCAACGTGCTTTTGGGATATCGAACGATCTTGAAATTAGCCAATTCCGGTCCCTTTATAAGCTTGTCAAGTTACCATCCCAATGAGCTCAAAATAGTCAAAATTCGACCACTGAAGAGAGAGTTATGAAGGTTACTATTGGACAAGGAGATGAAGGAAAATTCAGGACGGACGACTGCAATCCCACTTACGGATGCGCAAATGGTCTCGGAATACGACGATTCCGGTCAGGAATGAAAGAGCACTAAAGTACCTTTTAAATGACTAAAAATTGACCCAATCCGACATCAAATGACGGAGTTATGAGCGTCTCCGTTGGATCGCTCGATTTAGAAATATCAACAATCCAAATTAAAAAATGACGATCGTAGAGTTCCAACATGCTTTTGAGATATCGAACGGTCTCGAAGTTTGCCAATTTTGGTCCCTTTAGAAGCTTCTCAAGGTACCATTGCAATGAGCTAAAGATATTCTAAATTTGACAACTGAAGAGAGAGTTATGAAGGTTACCATTGGACAAGGTGATGGAGGAATATTCAGGACTGACGACTGTGATCCCACTTGTGATTGGAAAATGGTCTAGGAATAGGACGATTCCAGTCAGGAATGAAACAGCACTAAAGTACGTTTCAGATGACCAAATATTGTCCCAATCCGACATGAAACGAGGGAGATATGAGCGCCTCCGTTGGATCGCGCCATGTGGAAATATTAACAATCCAAATTGCACAATGAGGATCGAAGAGTTCCAACGTGCTTTTGGGATATCGAACGATCTTGAAATTAGCCAATTCCGGTCCCTTTATAAGCTTGTCAAGTTACCATCCCAATGAGCTCAAAATAGTCAAAATTCGACCACTGAAGAGAGAGTTATGAAGGTTACTATTGGACAAGGAGATGAAGGAAAATTCAGGACGGACGACTGCAATCCCACTTACGGATGCGCAAATGGTCTCGGAATACGACGATTCCGGTCAGGAATGAAAGAGCACTAAAGTACCTTTTAAATGACTAAAAATTGACCCAATCCGACATCAAATGACGGAGTTATGAGCGTCTCCGTTGGATCGCTCGATTTAGAAATATCAACAATCCAAATTAAAAAATGACGATCGTAGAGTTCCAACATGCTTTTGAGATATCGAACGGTCTCGAAGTTTGCCAATTTTGGTCCCTTTAGAAGCTTCTCAAGGTACCATTGCAATGAGCTAAAGATATTCTAAATTTGACAACTGAAGAGAGAGTTATGAAGGTTACCATTGGACAAGGTGATGGAGGAATATTCAGGACTGACGACTGTGATCCCACTTGTGATTGGAAAATGGTCTAGGAATAGGACGATTCCAGTCAGGAATGAAACAGCACTAAAGTACGTTTCAGATGACCAAATATTGTCCCAATCCGACATGAAACGAGGGAGATATGAGCGCCTCCGTTGGATCGCGCCATGTGGAAATATTAACAATCCAAATTGCACAATGAGGATCGAAGAGTTCCAACGTGCTTTTGGGATATCGAACGATCTTGAAATTAGCCAATTCCGGTCCCTTTATAAGCTTGTCAAGTTACCATCCCAATGAGCTCAAAATAGTCAAAATTCGACCACTGAAGAGAGAGTTATGAAGGTTACTATTGGACAAGGAGATGAAGGAAAATTCAGGACGGACGACTGCAATCCCACTTACGGATGCGCAAATGGTCTCGGAATACGACGATTCCGGTCAGGAATGAAAGAGCACTAAAGTACCTTTTAAATGACTAAAAATTGACCCAATCCGACATCAAATGACGGAGTTATGAGCGTCTCCGTTGGATCGCTCGATTTAGAAATATCAACAATCCAAATTAAAAAATGACGATCGTAGAGTTCCAACATGCTTTTGAGATATCGAACGGTCTCGAAGTTTGCCAATTTTGGTCCCTTTAGAAGCTTCTCAAGGTACCATTGCAATGAGCTAAAGATATTCTAAATTTGACAACTGAAGAGAGAGTTATGAAGGTTACCATTGGACAAGGTGATGGAGGAATATTCAGGACTGACGACTGTGATCCCACTTGTGATTGGAAAATGGTCTAGGAATAGGACGATTCCAGTCAGGAATGAAACAGCACTAAAGTACGTTTCAGATGACCAAATATTGTCCCAATCCGACATGAAACGAGGGAGATATGAGCGCCTCCGTTGGATCGCGCCATGTGGAAATATTAACAATCCAAATTGCACAATGAGGATCGAAGAGTTCCAACGTGCTTTTGGGATATCGAACGATCTTGAAATTAGCCAATTCCGGTCCCTTTATAAGCTTGTCAAGTTACCATCCCAATGAGCTCAAAATAGTCAAAATTCGACCACTGAAGAGAGAGTTATGAAGGTTACTATTGGACAAGGAGATGAAGGAAAATTCAGGACGGACGACTGCAATCCCACTTACGGATGCGCAAATGGTCTCGGAATACGACGATTCCGGTCAGGAATGAAAGAGCACTAAAGTACCTTTTAAATGACTAAAAATTGACCCAATCCGACATCAAATGACGGAGTTATGAGCGTCTCCGTTGGATCGCTCGATTTAGAAATATCAACAATCCAAATTAAAAAATGACGATCGTAGAGTTCCAACATGCTTTTGAGATATCGAACGGTCTCGAAGTTTGCCAATTTTGGTCCCTTTAGAAGCTTCTCAAGGTACCATTGCAATGAGCTAAAGATATTCTAAATTTGACAACTGAAGAGAGAGTTATGAAGGTTACCATTGGACAAGGTGATGGAGGAATATTCAGGACTGACGACTGTGATCCCACTTGTGATTGGAAAATGGTCTAGGAATAGGACGATTCCAGTCAGGAATGAAACAGCACTAAAGTACGTTTCAGATGACCAAATATTGTCCCAATCCGACATGAAACGAGGGAGATATGAGCGCCTCCGTTGGATCGCGCCATGTGGAAATATTAACAACCCAAATTGCACAATGAGGATCGAAGAGTTCCAACGTGCTTTTGGGATATCGAACGATCTTGAAATTAGCCAATTCCGGTCCCTTTATAAGCTTGTCAAGTTACCATCCCAATGAGCTCAAAATAGTCAAAATTCGACCACTGAAGAGAGAGTTATGAAGGTTACTATTGGACAAGGAGATGAAGGAAAATTCAGGACGGACGACTGCAATCCCACTTACGGATGCGCAAATGGTCTCGGAATACGACGATTCCGGTCAGGAATGAAAGAGCACTAAATACCTTTTAAATGACTAAAAATTGACCCAATCCGACATCAAATGACGGAGTTATGAGCGTCTCCGTTGGATCGCTCGATTTAGAAATATCAACAATCCAAATTAAAAAATGACGATCGTAGAGTTCCAACATGCTTTTGAGATATCGAACGGTCTCGAAGTTTGCCAATTTTGGTCCCTTTAGAAGCTTCTCAAGGTACCATTGCAATGAGCTAAAGATATTCTAAATTTGACAACTGAAGAGAGAGTTATGAAGGTTACCATTGGACAAGGTGATGGAGGAATATTCAGGACTGACGACTGTGATCCCACTTGTGATTGGAAAATGGTCTAGGAATAGGACGATTCCAGTCAGGAATGAAACAGCACTAAAGTACGTTTCAGATGACCAAATATTGTCCCAATCCGACATGAAACGAGGGAGATATGAGCGCCTCCGTTGGATCGCGCCATGTGGAAATATTAACAATCCAAATTGCACAATGAGGATCGAAGAGTTCCAACGTGCTTTTGGGATATCGAACGATCTTGAAATTAGCCAATTCCGGTCCCTTTATAAGCTTGTCAAGTTACCATCCCAATGAGCTCAAAATAGTCAAAATTCGACCACTGAAGAGAGAGTTATGAAGGTTACTATTGGACAAGGAGATGAAGGAAAATTCAGGACGGACGACTGCAATCCCACTTACGGATGCGCAAATGGTCTCGGAATACGACGATTCCGGTCAGGAATGAAAGAGCACTAAAGTACCTTTTAAATGACTAAAAATTGACCCAATCCGACATCAAATGACGGAGTTATGAGCGTCTCCGTTGGATCGCTCGATTTAGAAATATCAACAATCCAAATTAAAAAATGACGATCGTAGAGTTCCAACATGCTTTTGAGATATCGAACGGTCTCGAAGTTTGCCAATTTTGGTCCCTTTAGAAGCTTCTCAAGGTACCATTGCAATGAGCTAAAGATATTCTAAATTTGACAACTGAAGAGAGAGTTATGAAGGTTACCATTGGACAAGGTGATGGAGGAATATTCAGGACTGACGACTGTGATCCCACTTGTGATTGGAAAATGGTCTAGGAATAGGACGATTCCAGTCAGGAATGAAACAGCACTAAAGTACGTTTCAGATGACCAAATATTGTCCCAATCCGACATGAAACGAGGGAGATATGAGCGCCTCCGTTGGATCGCGCCATGTGGAAATATTAACAATCCAAATTGCACAATGAGGATCGAAGAGTTCCAACGTGCTTTTGGGATATCGAACGATCTTGAAATTAGCCAATTCCGGTCCCTTTATAAGCTTGTCAAGTTACCATCCCAATGAGCTCAAAATAGTCAAAATTCGACCACTGAAGAGAGAGTTATGAAGGTTACTATTGGACAAGGAGATGAAGGAAAATTCAGGACGGACGACTGCAATCCCACTTACGGATGCGCAAATGGTCTCGGAATACGACGATTCCGGTCAGGAATGAAAGAGCACTAAAGTACCTTTTAAATGACTAAAAATTGACCCAATCCGACATCAAATGACGGAGTTATGAGCGTCTCCGTTGGATCGCTCGATTTAGAAATATCAACAATCCAAATTAAAAAATGACGATCGTAGAGTTCCAACATGCTTTTGAGATATCGAACGGTCTCGAAGTTTGCCAATTTTGGTCCCTTTAGAAGCTTCTCAAGGTACCATTGCAATGAGCTAAAGATATTCTAAATTTGACAACTGAAGAGAGAGTTATGAAGGTTACCATTGGACAAGGTGATGGAGGAATATTCAGGACTGACGACTGTGATCCCACTTGTGATTGGAAAATGGTCTAGGAATAGGACGATTCCAGTCAGGAATGAAACAGCACTAAAGTACGTTTCAGATGACCAAATATTGTCCCAATCCGACATGAAACGAGGGAGATATGAGCGCCTCCGTTGGATCGCGCCATGTGGAAATATTAACAATCCAAATTGCACAATGAGGATCGAAGAGTTCCAACGTGCTTTTGGGATATCGAACGATCTTGAAATTAGCCAATTCCGGTCCCTTTATAAGCTTGTCAAGTTACCATCCCAATGAGCTCAAAATAGTCAAAATTCGACCACTGAAGAGAGAGTTATGAAGGTTACTATTGGACAAGGAGATGAAGGAAAATTCAGGACGGACGACTGCAATCCCACTTACGGATGCGCAAATGGTCTCGGAATACGACGATTCCGGTCAGGAATGAAAGAGCACTAAAGTACCTTTTAAATGACTAAAAATTGACCCAATCCGACATCAAATGACGGAGTTATGAGCGTCTCCGTTGGATCGCTCGATTTAGAAATATCAACAATCCAAATTAAAAAATGACGATCGTAGAGTTCCAACATGCTTTTGAGATATCGAACGGTCTCGAAGTTTGCCAATTTTGGTCCCTTTAGAAGCTTCTCAAGGTACCATTGCAATGAGCTAAAGATATTCTAAATTTGACAACTGAAGAGAGAGTTATGAAGGTTACCATTGGACAAGGTGATGGAGGAATATTCAGGACTGACGACTGTGATCCCACTTGTGATTGGAAAATGGTCTAGGAATAGGACGATTCCAGTCAGGAATGAAACAGCACTAAAGTACGTTTCAGATGACCAAATATTGTCCCAATCCGACATGAAACGAGGGAGATATGAGCGCCTCCGTTGGATCGCGCCATGTGGAAATATTAACAATCCAAATTGCACAATGAGGATCGAAGAGTTCCAACGTGCTTTTGGGATATCGAACGATCTTGAAATTAGCCAATTCCGGTCCCTTTATAAGCTTGTCAAGTTACCATCCCAATGAGCTCAAAATAGTCAAAATTCGACCACTGAAGAGAGAGTTATGAAGGTTACTATTGGACAAGGAGATGAAGGAAAATTCAGGACGGACGACTGCAATCCCACTTACGGATGCGCAAATGGTCTCGGAATACGACGATTCCGGTCAGGAATGAAAGAGCACTAAAGTACCTTTTAAATGACTAAAAATTGACCCAATCCGACATCAAATGACGGAGTTATGAGCGTCTCCGTTGGATCGCTCGATTTAGAAATATCAACAATCCAAATTAAAAAATGACGATCGTAGAGTTCCAACATGCTTTTGAGATATCGAACGGTCTCGAAGTTTGCCAATTTTGGTCCCTTTAGAAGCTTCTCAAGGTACCATTGCAATGAGCTAAAGATATTCTAAATTTGACAACTGAAGAGAGAGTTATGAAGGTTACCATTGGACAAGGTGATGGAGGAATATTCAGGACTGACGACTGTGATCCCACTTGTGATTGGAAAATGGTCTAGGAATAGGACGATTCCAGTCAGGAATGAAACAGCACTAAAGTACGTTTCAGATGACCAAATATTGTCCCAATCCGACATGAAACGAGGGAGATATGAGCGCCTCCGTTGGATCGCGCCATGTGGAAATATTAACAACCAAATTGCACAATGAGGATCGAAGAGTTCCAACGTGCTTTTGGGATATCGAACGATCTTGAAATTAGCCAATTCCGGTCCCTTTATAAGCTTGTCAAGTTACCATCCCAATGAGCTCAAAATAGTCAAAATTCGACCACTGAAGAGAGAGTTATGAAGGTTACTATTGGACAAGGAGATGAAGGAAAATTCAGGACGGACGACTGCAATCCCACTTACGGATGCGCAAATGGTCTCGGAATACGACGATTCCGGTCAGGAATGAAAGAGCACTAAAGTACCTTTTAAATGACTAAAAATTGACCCAATCCGACATCAAATGACGGAGTTATGAGCGTCTCCGTTGGATCGCTCGATTTAGAAATATCAACAATCCAAATTAAAAAATGACGATCGTAGAGTTCCAACATGCTTTTGAGATATCGAACGGTCTCGAAGTTTGCCAATTTTGGTCCCTTTAGAAGCTTCTCAAGGTACCATTGCAATGAGCTAAAGATATTCTAAATTTGACAACTGAAGAGAGAGTTATGAAGGTTACCATTGGACAAGGTGATGGAGGAATATTCAGGACTGACGACTGTGATCCCACTTGTGATTGGAAAATGGTCTAGGAATAGGACGATTCCAGTCAGGAATGAAACAGCACTAAAGTACGTTTCAGATGACCAAATATTGTCCCAATCCGACATGAAACGAGGGAGATATGAGCGCCTCCGTTGGATCGCGCCATGTGGAAATATTAACAATCCAAATTGCACAATGAGGATCGAAGAGTTCCAACGTGCTTTTGGGATATCGAACGATCTTGAAATTAGCCAATTCCGGTCCCTTTATAAGCTTGTCAAGTTACCATCCCAATGAGCTCAAAATAGTCAAAATTCGACCACTGAAGAGAGAGTTATGAAGGTTACTATTGGACAAGGAGATGAAGGAAAATTCAGGACGGACGACTGCAATCCCACTTACGGATGCGCAAATGGTCTCGGAATACGACGATTCCGGTCAGGAATGAAAGAGCACTAAATTACCTTTTAAATGACTAAAAATTGACCCAATCCGACATCAAATGACGGAGTTATGAGCGTCTCCGTTGGATCGCTCGATTTAGAAATATCAACAATCCAAATTAAAAAATGACGATCGTAGAGTTCCAACATGCTTTTGAGATATCGAACGGTCTCGAAGTTTGCCAATTTTGGTCCCTTTAGAAGCTTCTCAAGGTACCATTGCAATGAGCTAAAGATATTCTAAATTTGACAACTGAAGAGAGAGTTATGAAGGTTACCATTGGACAAGGTGATGGAGGAATATTCAGGACTGACGACTGTGATCCCACTTGTGATTGGAAAATGGTCTAGGAATAGGACGATTCCAGTCAGGAATGAAACAGCACTAAAGTACGTTTCAGATGACCAAATATTGTCCCAATCCGACATGAAACGAGGGAGATATGAGCGCCTCCGTTGGATCGCGCCATGTGGAAATATTAACAATCCAAATTGCACAATGAGGATCGAAGAGTTCCAACGTGCTTTTGGGATATCGAACGATCTTGAAATTAGCCAATTCCGGTCCCTTTATAAGCTTGTCAAGTTACCATCCCAATGAGCTCAAAATAGTCAAAATTCGACCACTGAAGAGAGAGTTATGAAGGTTACTATTGGACAAGGAGATGAAGGAAAATTCAGGACGGACGACTGCAATCCCACTTACGGATGCGCAAATGGTCTCGGAATACGACGATTCCGGTCAGGAATGAAAGAGCACTAAAGTACCTTTTAAATGACTAAAAATTGACCCAATCCGACATCAAATGACGGAGTTATGAGCGTCTCCGTTGGATCGCTCGATTTAGAAATATCAACAATCCAAATTAAAAAATGACGATCGTAGAGTTCCAACATGCTTTTGAGATATCGAACGGTCTCGAAGTTTGCCAATTTTGGTCCCTTTAGAAGCTTCTCAAGGTACCATTGCAATGAGCTAAAGATATTCTAAATTTGACAACTGAAGAGAGAGTTATGAAGGTTACCATTGGACAAGGTGATGGAGGAATATTCAGGACTGACGACTGTGATCCCACTTGTGATTGGAAAATGGTCTAGGAATAGGACGATTCCAGTCAGGAATGAAACAGCACTAAAGTACGTTTCAGATGACCAAATATTGTCCCAATCCGACATGAAACGAGGGAGATATGAGCGCCTCCGTTGGATCGCGCCATGTGGAAATATTAACAACCCAAATTGCACAATGAGGATCGAAGAGTTCCAACGTGCTTTTGGGATATCGAACGATCTTGAAATTAGCCAATTCCGGTCCCTTTATAAGCTTGTCAAGTTACCATCCCAATGAGCTCAAAATAGTCAAAATTCGACCACTGAAGAGAGAGTTATGAAGGTTACTATTGGACAAGGAGATGAAGGAAAATTCAGGACGGACGACTGCAATCCCACTTACGGATGCGCAAATGGTCTCGGAATACGACGATTCCGGTCAGGAATGAAAGAGCACTAAATACCTTTTAAATGACTAAAAATTGACCCAATCCGACATCAAATGACGGAGTTATGAGCGTCTCCGTTGGATCGCTCGATTTAGAAATATCAACAATCCAAATTAAAAAATGACGATCGTAGAGTTCCAACATGCTTTTGAGATATCGAACGGTCTCGAAGTTTGCCAATTTTGGTCCCTTTAGAAGCTTCTCAAGGTACCATTGCAATGAGCTAAAGATATTCTAAATTTGACAACTGAAGAGAGAGTTATGAAGGTTACCATTGGACAAGGTGATGGAGGAATATTCAGGACTGACGACTGTGATCCCACTTGTGATTGGAAAATGGTCTAGGAATAGGACGATTCCAGTCAGGAATGAAACAGCACTAAAGTACGTTTCAGATGACCAAATATTGTCCCAATCCGACATGAAACGAGGGAGATATGAGCGCCTCCGTTGGATCGCGCCATGTGGAAATATTAACAATCCAAATTGCACAATGAGGATCGAAGAGTTCCAACGTGCTTTTGGGATATCGAACGATCTTGAAATTAGCCAATTCCGGTCCCTTTATAAGCTTGTCAAGTTACCATCCCAATGAGCTCAAAATAGTCAAAATTCGACCACTGAAGAGAGAGTTATGAAGGTTACTATTGGACAAGGAGATGAAGGAAAATTCAGGACGGACGACTGCAATCCCACTTACGGATGCGCAAATGGTCTCGGAATACGACGATTCCGGTCAGGAATGAAAGAGCACTAAAGTACCTTTTAAATGACTAAAAATTGACCCAATCCGACATCAAATGACGGAGTTATGAGCGTCTCCGTTGGATCGCTCGATTTAGAAATATCAACAATCCAAATTAAAAAATGACGATCGTAGAGTTCCAACATGCTTTTGAGATATCGAACGGTCTCGAAGTTTGCCAATTTTGGTCCCTTTAGAAGCTTCTCAAGGTACCATTGCAATGAGCTAAAGATATTCTAAATTTGACAACTGAAGAGAGAGTTATGAAGGTTACCATTGGACAAGGTGATGGAGGAATATTCAGGACTGACGACTGTGATCCCACTTGTGATTGGAAAATGGTCTAGGAATAGGACGATTCCAGTCAGGAATGAAACAGCACTAAAGTACGTTTCAGATGACCAAATATTGTCCCAATCCGACATGAAACGAGGGAGATATGAGCGCCTCCGTTGGATCGCGCCATGTGGAAATATTAACAATCCAAATTGCACAATGAGGATCGAAGAGTTCCAACGTGCTTTTGGGATATCGAACGATCTTGAAATTAGCCAATTCCGGTCCCTTTATAAGCTTGTCAAGTTACCATCCCAATGAGCTCAAAATAGTCAAAATTCGACCACTGAAGAGAGAGTTATGAAGGTTACTATTGGACAAGGAGATGAAGGAAAATTCAGGACGGACGACTGCAATCCCACTTACGGATGCGCAAATGGTCTCGGAATACGACGATTCCGGTCAGGAATGAAAGAGCACTAAATACCTTTTAAATGACTAAAAATTGACCCAATCCGACATCAAATGACGGAGTTATGAGCGTCTCCGTTGGATCGCTCGATTTAGAAATATCAACAATCCAAATTAAAAAATGACGATCGTAGAGTTCCAACATGCTTTTGAGATATCGAACGGTCTCGAAGTTTGCCAATTTTGGTCCCTTTAGAAGCTTCTCAAGGTACCATTGCAATGAGCTAAAGATATTCTAAATTTGACAACTGAAGAGAGAGTTATGAAGGTTACCATTGGACAAGGTGATGGAGGAATATTCAGGACTGACGACTGTGATCCCACTTGTGATTGGAAAATGGTCTAGGAATAGGACGATTCCAGTCAGGAATGAAACAGCACTAAAGTACGTTTCAGATGACCAAATATTGTCCCAATCCGACATGAAACGAGGGAGATATGAGCGCCTCCGTTGGATCGCGCCATGTGGAAATATTAACAATCCAAATTGCACAATGAGGATCGAAGAGTTCCAACGTGCTTTTGGGATATCGAACGATCTTGAAATTAGCCAATTCCGGTCCCTTTATAAGCTTGTCAAGTTACCATCCCAATGAGCTCAAAATAGTCAAAATTCGACCACTGAAGAGAGAGTTATGAAGGTTACTATTGGACAAGGAGATGAAGGAAAATTCAGGACGGACGACTGCAATCCCACTTACGGATGCGCAAATGGTCTCGGAATACGACGATTCCGGTCAGGAATGAAAGAGCACTAAAGTACCTTTTAAATGACTAAAAATTGACCCAATCCGACATCAAATGACGGAGTTATGAGCGTCTCCGTTGGATCGCTCGATTTAGAAATATCAACAATCCAAATTAAAAAATGACGATCGTAGAGTTCCAACATGCTTTTGAGATATCGAACGGTCTCGAAGTTTGCCAATTTTGGTCCCTTTAGAAGCTTCTCAAGGTACCATTGCAATGAGCTAAAGATATTCTAAATTTGACAACTGAAGAGAGAGTTATGAAGGTTACCATTGGACAAGGTGATGGAGGAATATTCAGGACTGACGACTGTGATCCCACTTGTGATTGGAAAATGGTCTAGGAATAGGACGATTCCAGTCAGGAATGAAACAGCACTAAAGTACGTTTCAGATGACCAAATATTGTCCCAATCCGACATGAAACGAGGGAGATATGAGCGCCTCCGTTGGATCGCGCCATGTGGAAATATTAACAATCCAAATTGCACAATGAGGATCGAAGAGTTCCAACGTGCTTTTGGGATATCGAACGATCTTGAAATTAGCCAATTCCGGTCCCTTTATAAGCTTGTCAAGTTACCATCCCAATGAGCTCAAAATAGTCAAAATTCGACCACTGAAGAGAGAGTTATGAAGGTTACTATTGGACAAGGAGATGAAGGAAAATTCAGGACGGACGACTGCAATCCCACTTACGGATGCGCAAATGGTCTCGGAATACGACGATTCCGGTCAGGAATGAAAGAGCACTAAAGTACCTTTTAAATGACTAAAAATTGACCCAATCCGACATCAAATGACGGAGTTATGAGCGTCTCCGTTGGATCGCTCGATTTAGAAATATCAACAATCCAAATTAAAAAATGACGATCGTAGAGTTCCAACATGCTTTTGAGATATCGAACGGTCTCGAAGTTTGCCAATTTTGGTCCCTTTAGAAGCTTCTCAAGGTACCATTGCAATGAGCTAAAGATATTCTAAATTTGACAACTGAAGAGAGAGTTATGAAGGTTACCATTGGACAAGGTGATGGAGGAATATTCAGGACTGACGACTGTGATCCCACTTGTGATTGGAAAATGGTCTAGGAATAGGACGATTCCAGTCAGGAATGAAACAGCACTAAAGTACGTTTCAGATGACCAAATATTGTCCCAATCCGACATGAAACGAGGGAGATATGAGCGCCTCCGTTGGATCGCGCCATGTGGAAATATTAACAACCCAAATTGCACAATGAGGATCGAAGAGTTCCAACGTGCTTTTGGGATATCGAACGATCTTGAAATTAGCCAATTCCGGTCCCTTTATAAGCTTGTCAAGTTACCATCCCAATGAGCTCAAAATAGTCAAAATTCGACCACTGAAGAGAGAGTTATGAAGGTTACTATTGGACAAGGAGATGAAGGAAAATTCAGGACGGACGACTGCAATCCCACTTACGGATGCGCAAATGGTCTCGGAATACGACGATTCCGGTCAGGAATGAAAGAGCACTAAAGTACCTTTAAATGACTAAAAATTGACCCAATCCGACATCAAATGACGGAGTTATGAGCGTCTCCGTTGGATCGCTCGATTTAGAAATATCAACAATCCAAATTAAAAAATGACGATCGTAGAGTTCCAACATGCTTTTGAGATATCGAACGGTCTCGAAGTTTGCCAATTTTGGTCCCTTTAGAAGCTTCTCAAGGTACCATTGCAATGAGCTAAAGATATTCTAAATTTGACAACTGAAGAGAGAGTTATGAAGGTTACCATTGGACAAGGTGATGGAGGAATATTCAGGACTGACGACTGTGATCCCACTTGTGATTGGAAAATGGTCTAGGAATAGGACGATTCCAGTCAGGAATGAAACAGCACTAAAGTACGTTTCAGATGACCAAATATTGTCCCAATCCGACATGAAACGAGGGAGATATGAGCGCCTCCGTTGGATCGCGCCATGTGGAAATATTAACAACCCAAATTGCACAATGAGGATCGAAGAGTTCCAACGTGCTTTTGGGATATCGAACGATCTTGAAATTAGCCAATTCCGGTCCCTTTATAAGCTTGTCAAGTTACCATCCCAATGAGCTCAAAATAGTCAAAATTCGACCACTGAAGAGAGAGTTATGAAGGTTACTATTGGACAAGGAGATGAAGGAAAATTCAGGACGGACGACTGCAATCCCACTTACGGATGCGCAAATGGTCTCGGAATACGACGATTCCGGTCAGGAATGAAAGAGCACTAAATTACCTTTTAAATGACTAAAAATTGACCCAATCCGACATCAAATGACGGAGTTATGAGCGTCTCCGTTGGATCGCTCGATTTAGAAATATCAACAATCCAAATTAAAAAATGACGATCGTAGAGTTCCAACATGCTTTTGAGATATCGAACGGTCTCGAAGTTTGCCAATTTTGGTCCCTTTAGAAGCTTCTCAAGGTACCATTGCAATGAGCTAAAGATATTCTAAATTTGACAACTGAAGAGAGAGTTATGAAGGTTACCATTGGACAAGGTGATGGAGGAATATTCAGGACTGACGACTGTGATCCCACTTGTGATTGGAAAATGGTCTAGGAATAGGACGATTCCAGTCAGGAATGAAACAGCACTAAAGTACGTTTCAGATGACCAAATATTGTCCCAATCCGACATGAAACGAGGGAGATATGAGCGCCTCCGTTGGATCGCGCCATGTGGAAATATTAACAACCCAAATTGCACAATGAGGATCGAAGAGTTCCAACGTGCTTTTGGGATATCGAACGATCTTGAAATTAGCCAATTCCGGTCCCTTTATAAGCTTGTCAAGTTACCATCCCAATGAGCTCAAAATAGTCAAAATTCGACCACTGAAGAGAGAGTTATGAAGGTTACTATTGGACAAGGAGATGAAGGAAAATTCAGGACGGACGACTGCAATCCCACTTACGGATGCGCAAATGGTCTCGGAATACGACGATTCCGGTCAGGAATGAAAGAGCACTAAATTACCTTTTAAATGACTAAAAATTGACCCAATCCGACATCAAATGACGGAGTTATGAGCGTCTCCGTTGGATCGCTCGATTTAGAAATATCAACAATCCAAATTAAAAAATGACGATCGTAGAGTTCCAACATGCTTTTGAGATATCGAACGGTCTCGAAGTTTGCCAATTTTGGTCCCTTTAGAAGCTTCTCAAGGTACCATTGCAATGAGCTAAAGATATTCTAAATTTGACAACTGAAGAGAGAGTTATGAAGGTTACCATTGGACAAGGTGATGGAGGAATATTCAGGACTGACGACTGTGATCCCACTTGTGATTGGAAAATGGTCTAGGAATAGGACGATTCCAGTCAGGAATGAAACAGCACTAAAGTACGTTTCAGATGACCAAATATTGTCCCAATCCGACATGAAACGAGGGAGATATGAGCGCCTCCGTTGGATCGCGCCATGTGGAAATATTAACAATCCAAATTGCACAATGAGGATCGAAGAGTTCCAACGTGCTTTTGGGATATCGAACGATCTTGAAATTAGCCAATTCCGGTCCCTTTATAAGCTTGTCAAGTTACCATCCCAATGAGCTCAAAATAGTCAAAATTCGACCACTGAAGAGAGAGTTATGAAGGTTACTATTGGACAAGGAGATGAAGGAAAATTCAGGACGGACGACTGCAATCCCACTTACGGATGCGCAAATGGTCTCGGAATACGACGATTCCGGTCAGGAATGAAAGAGCACTAAAGTACCTTTTAAATGACTAAAAATTGACCCAATCCGACATCAAATGACGGAGTTATGAGCGTCTCCGTTGGATCGCTCGATTTAGAAATATCAACAATCCAAATTAAAAAATGACGATCGTAGAGTTCCAACATGCTTTTGAGATATCGAACGGTCTCGAAGTTTGCCAATTTTGGTCCCTTTAGAAGCTTCTCAAGGTACCATTGCAATGAGCTAAAGATATTCTAAATTTGAAACTGAAGAGAGAGTTATGAAGGTTACCATTGGACAAGGTGATGGAGGAATATTCAGGACTGACGACTGTGATCCCACTTGTGATTGGAAAATGGTCTAGGAATAGGACGATTCCAGTTAGGAATGAAACAGCACTAAAGTACGTTTCAGATGACCAAATATTGTCCCAATCCGACATGAAACGAGGGAGATATGAGCGCCTCCGTTGGATCGCGCCATGTGGAAATATTAACAACCCAAATTGCACAATGAGGATCGAAGAGTTCCAACGTGCTTTTGGGATATCGAACGATCTTGAAATTGCCAATTCCGGTCCCTTTATAAGCTTGTCAAGTTACCATCCCAATGAGCTCAAAATAGTCAAAATTCGACCACTGAAGAGAGAGTTATGAAGGTTACTATTGGACAAGGAGATGAAGGAAAATTCAGGACGGACGACTGCAATCCCACTTACGGATGCGCAAATGGTCTCGGAATACGACGATTCCGGTCAGGAATGAAAGAGCACTAAAGTACCTTTTAAATGACTAAAAATTGACCCAATCCGACATCAAATGACGGAGTTATGAGCGTCTCCGTTGGATCGCTCGATTTAGAAATATCAACAATCCAAATTAAAAAATGACGATCGTAGAGTTCCAACATGCTTTTGAGATATCGAACGGTCTCGAAGTTTGCCAATTTTGGTCCCTTTAGAAGCTTCTCAAGGTACCATTGCAATGAGCTAAAGATATTCTAAATTTGACAACTGAAGAGAGAGTTATGAAGGTTACCATTGGACAAGGTGATGGAGGAATATTCAGGACTGACGACTGTGATCCCACTTGTGATTGGAAAATGGTCTAGGAATAGGACGATTCCAGTCAGGAATGAAACAGCACTAAAGTACGTTTCAGATGACCAAATATTGTCCCAATCCGACATGAAACGAGGGAGATATGAGCGCCTCCGTTGGATCGCGCCATGTGGAAATATTAACAATCCAAATTGCACAATGAGGATCGAAGAGTTCCAACGTGCTTTTGGGATATCGAACGATCTTGAAATTAGCCAATTCCGGTCCCTTTATAAGCTTGTCAAGTTACCATCCCAATGAGCTCAAAATAGTCAAAATTCGACCACTGAAGAGAGAGTTATGAAGGTTACTATTGGACAAGGAGATGAAGGAAAATTCAGGACGGACGACTGCAATCCCACTTACGGATGCGCAAATGGTCTCGGAATACGACGATTCCGGTCAGGAATGAAAGAGCACTAAAGTACCTTTTAAATGACTAAAAATTGACCCAATCCGACATCAAATGACGGAGTTATGAGCGTCTCCGTTGGATCGCTCGATTTAGAAATATCAACAATCCAAATTAAAAAATGACGATCGTAGAGTTCCAACATGCTTTTGAGATATCGAACGGTCTCGAAGTTTGCCAATTTTGGTCCCTTTAGAAGCTTCTCAAGGTACCATTGCAATGAGCTAAAGATATTCTAAATTTGAAACTGAAGAGAGAGTTATGAAGGTTACCATTGGACAAGGTGATGGAGGAATATTCAGGACTGACGACTGTGATCCCACTTGTGATTGGAAAATGGTCTAGGAATAGGACGATTCCAGTCAGGAATGAAACAGCACTAAAGTACGTTTCAGATGACCAAATATTGTCCCAATCCGACATGAAACGAGGGAGATATGAGCGCCTCCGTTGGATCGCGCCATGTGGAAATATTAACAACCCAAATTGCACAATGAGGATCGAAGAGTTCCAACGTGCTTTTGGGATATCGAACGATCTTGAAATTAGCCAATTCCGGTCCCTTTATAAGCTTGTCAAGTTACCATCCCAATGAGCTCAAAATAGTCAAAATTCGACCACTGAAGAGAGAGTTATGAAGGTTACTATTGGACAAGGAGATGAAGGAAAATTCAGGACGGACGACTGCAATCCCACTTACGGATGCGCAAATGGTCTCGGAATACGACGATTCCGGTCAGGAATGAAAGAGCACTAAATTACCTTTTAAATGACTAAAAATTGACCCAATCCGACATCAAATGACGGAGTTATGAGCGTCTCCGTTGGATCGCTCGATTTAGAAATATCAACAATCCAAATTAAAAAATGACGATCGTAGAGTTCCAACATGCTTTTGAGATATCGAACGGTCTCGAAGTTTGCCAATTTTGGTCCCTTTAGAAGCTTCTCAAGGTACCATTGCAATGAGCTAAAGATATTCTAAATTTGACAACTGAAGAGAGAGTTATGAAGGTTACCATTGGACAAGGTGATGGAGGAATATTCAGGACTGACGACTGTGATCCCACTTGTGATTGGAAAATGGTCTAGGAATAGGACGATTCCAGTCAGGAATGAAACAGCACTAAAGTACGTTTCAGATGACCAAATATTGTCCCAATCCGACATGAAACGAGGGAGATATGAGCGCCTCCGTTGGATCGCGCCATGTGGAAATATTAACAACCCAAATTGCACAATGAGGATCGAAGAGTTCCAACGTGCTTTTGGGATATCGAACGATCTTGAAATTAGCCAATTCCGGTCCCTTTATAAGCTTGTCAAGTCTCCATCCCAATGAGCTCAAAATAGTCAAAATTCGACCACTGAAGAGAGAGTTATGAAGGTTACTATTGGACAAGGAGATGAAGGAAAATTCAGGACGGACGACTGCAATCCCACTTACGGATGCGCAAATGGTCTCGGAATACGACGATTCCGGTCAGGAATGAAAGAGCACTAAATTACCTTTTAAATGACTAAAAATTGACCCAATCCGACATCAAATGACGGAGTTATGAGCGTCTCCGTTGGATCGCTCGATTTAGAAATATCAACAATCCAAATTCAAAAATGACGATCGTAGAGTTCCAACATGCTTTTGAGATATCGAACGGTCTCGAAGTTTGCCAATTTTGGTCCCTTTAGAAGCTTCTCAAGGTACCATTGCAATGAGCTAAAGATATTCTAAATTTGACAACTGAAGAGAGAGTTATGAAGGTTACCATTGGACAAGGTGATGGAGGAATATTCAGGACTGACGACTGTGATCCCACTTGTGATTGGAAAATGGTCTAGGAATAGGACGATTCCAGTCAGGAATGAAACAGCACTAAAGTACGTTTCAGATGACCAAATATTGTCCCAATCCGACATGAAACGAGGGAGATATGAGCGCCTCCGTTGGATCGCGCCATGTGGAAATATTAACAACCCAAATTGCACAATGAGGATCGAAGAGTTCCAACGTGCTTTTGGGATATCGAACGATCTTGAAATTAGCCAATTCCGGTCCCTTTATAAGCTTGTCAAGTTACCATCCCAATGAGCTCAAAATAGTCAAAATTCGACCACTGAAGAGAGAGTTATGAAGGTTACTATTGGACAAGGAGATGAAGGAAAATTCAGGACGGACGACTGCAATCCCACTTACGGATGCGCAAATGGTCTCGGAATACGACGATTCCGGTCAGGAATGAAAGAGCACTAAATTACCTTTTAAATGACTAAAAATTGACCCAATCCGACATCAAATGACGGAGTTATGAGCGTCTCCGTTGGATCGCTCGATTTAGAAATATCAAAATCCAAATTAAAAAATGACGATCGTAGAGTTCCAACATCTTTTGAGATATCGAACGGTCTCGAAGTTTGCCAATTTTGGTCCCTTTAGAAGCTTCTCAAGGTACCATTGCAATGAGCTAAAGATATTCTAAATTTGACAACTGAAGAGAGAGTTATGAAGGTTACCATTGGACAAGGTGATGGAGGAATATTCAGACTGACGACTGTGATCCCACTTGTGATTGGAAAATGGTCTAGGAATAGGAAGATTCCAGTCAGGAATGAAACAGCACTAAAGTACGTTTCAGATGACCAAATATTGTCCCAATCCGACATGAAACGAGGGAGATATGAGCGCCTCCGTTGGATCGCGCCATGTGGAAATATTAACAATCCAAATTGCACAATGAGGATCGAAGAGTTCCAACGTGCTTTTGGGATATCGAACGATCTTGAAATTAGCCAATTCCGGTCCCTTTATAAGCTTGTCAAGTTACCATCCCAATGAGCTCAAAATAGTCAAAATTCGACCACTGAAGAGAGAGTTATGAAGGTTACTATTGGACAAGGAGATGAAGGAAAATTCAGGACGAGACTGCAATCCCACTTACGGATGCGCAAATGGTCTCGGAATACGACGATTCCGGTCAGGAATGAAAGAGCACTAAAGTACCTTTTAAATGACTAAAAATTGACCCAATCCGACATCAAATGACGGAGTTATGAGCGTCTCCGTTGGATCGCTCGATTTAGAAATATCAACAATCCAAATTAAAAAATGACGATCGTAGAGTTCCAACATGCTTTTGAGATATCGAACGGTCTCGAAGTTTGCCAATTTTGGTCCCTTTAGAAGCTTCTCAAGGTACCATTGCAATGAGCTAAAGATATTCTAAATTTGAAAACTGAAGAGAGAGTTATGAAGGTTACCATTGGACAAGGTGATGGAGGAATATTCAGGACTGACGACTGTGATCCCACTTGTGATTGGAAAATGGTCTAGGAATAGGACGATTCCAGTTAGGAATGAAACAGCACTAAAGTACGTTTCAGATGACCAAATATTGTCCCAATCCGACATGAAACGAGGGAGATATGAGCGCCTCCGTTGGATCGCGCCATGTGGAAATATTAACAACCCAAATTGCACAATGAGGATCGAAGAGTTCCAACGTGCTTTTGGGATATCGAACGATCTTGAAATTAGCCAATTCCGGTCCCTTTATAAGCTTGTCAAGTTACCATCCCAATGAGCTCAAAATAGTCAAAATTCGACCACTGAAGAGAGAGTTATGAAGGTTACTATTGGACAAGGGGAGATGAAGGAAAATTCAGGACGGACGACTGCAATCCCACTTACGGATGCGCAAATGGTCTCGGAATACGACGATTCCGGTCAGGAATGAAAGAGCACTAAATTACCTTTTAAATGACTAAAAATTGACCCAATCCGACATCAAATGACGGAGTTATGAGCGTCTCCGTTGGATCGCTCGATTTAGAAATATCAACAATCCAAATTAAAAAATGACGATCGTAGAGTTCCAACATGCTTTTGAGATATCGAACGGTCTCGAAGTTTGCCAATTTTGGTCCCTTTAGAAGCTTCTCAAGGTATCATTGCAATGAGCTAAAGATATTCTAAATTTGACAACTGAAGAGAGAGTTATGAAGGTTACCATTGGACAAGGTGATGGAGGAATATTCAGGACTGACGACTGTGATCCCACTTGTGATTGGAAAATGGTCTAGGAATAGGACGATTCCAGTCAGGAATAAAACAGCACTAAAGTACGTTTCAGATGACCAAATATTGTCCCAATCCGACATGAAACGAGGGAGATATGAGCGCCTCCGTTGGATCGCGCCATGTGGAAATATTAACAATCCAAATTGCACAATGAGGATCGAAGAGTTCCAACGTGCTTTTGGGATATCGAACGATCTTGAAATTAGCCAATTCCAGTCCCTTTATAAGCTTGTCAAGTTACCATCCCAATGAGCTCAAAATAGTCAAAATTCGACCACTGAAGAGAGAGTTATGAAGGTTACTATTGGACAAGGAGATGAAGGAAAATTCAGGACGGACGACTGCAATCCCACTTACGGATGCGCAAATGGTCTCGGAATACGACGATTCCGGTCAGGAATGAAAGAGCACTAAAGTACCTTTTAAATGACTAAAAATTGACCCAATCCGACATCAAATGACGGAGTTATGAGCGTCTCCGTTGGATCGCTCGATTTAGAAATATCAACAATCCAAATTAAAAAATGACGATCGTAGAGTTCCAACATGCTTTTGAGATATCGAACGGTCTCGAAGTTTGCCAATTTTGGTCCCTTTAGAAGCTTCTCAAGGTACCATTGCAATGAGCTAAAGATATTCTAAATTTGACAACTGAAGAGAGAGTTATGAAGGTTACCATTGGACAAGGTGATGGAGGAATATTCAGGACTGACGACTGTGATCCCACTTGTGATTGGAAAATGGTCTAGGAATAGGACGATTCCAGTCAGGAATGAAACAGCACTAAAGTACGTTTCAGATGACCAAATATTGTCCCAATCCGACATGAAACGAGGGAGATATGAGCGCCTCCGTTGGATCGCGCCATGTGGAAATATTAACAACCCAAATTGCACAATGAGGATCGAAGAGTTCCAACGTGCTTTTGGGATATCGAACGATCTTGAAATTAGCCAATTCCGGTCCCTTTATAAGCTTGTCAAGTTACCATCCCAATGAGCTCAAAATAGTCAAAATTCGACCACTGAAGAGAGAGTTATGAAGGTTACTATTGGACAAGGAGATGAAGGAAAATTCAGGACGGACGACTGCAATCCCACTTACGGATGCGCAAATGGTCTCGGAATACGACGATTCCGGTCAGGAATGAAAGAGCACTAAATTACCTTTTAAATGACTAAAAATTGACCCAATCCGACATCAAATGACGGAGTTATGAGCGTCTCCGTTGGATCGCTCGATTTAGAAATATCAACAATCCAAATTAAAAATGACGATCGTAGAGTTCCAACATGCTTTTGAGATATCGAACGGTCTCGAAGTTTGCCAATTTTGGTCCCTTTAGAAGCTTCTCAAGGTACCATTGCAATGAGCTAAAGATATTCTAAATTTGACAACTGAAGAGAGAGTTATGAAGGTTACCATTGGACAAGGTGATGGAGGAATATTCAGGACTGACGACTGTGATCCCACTTGTGATTGGAAAATGGTCTAGGAATAGGACGATTCCAGTAGGAATGAAACAGCACTAAAGTACGTTTCAGATGACCAAATATTGTCCCAATCCGACATGAAACGAGGGAGATATGAGCGCCTCCGTTGGATCGCGCCATGTGGAAATATTAACAATCCAAATTGCACAATGAGGATCGAAGAGTTCCAACGTGCTTTTGGGATATCGAACGATCTTGAAATTAGTCAATTCCGGTCCCTTTATAAGCTTGTCAAGTTACCATCCCAATGAGCTCAAAATAGTCAAAATTCGACCACTGAAGAGAGAGTTATGAAGGTTACTATTGGACAAGGAGATGAAAGAAAATTCAGGACGGACGGTGTAATCCCACTTACGGATGCGCAAATGGTCTCGGAATACGACGATTCTGGTCAGGAATGAAAGAGCACTAAAGTAGCTTTTAAATGATTAAAAATTGACCCAATCCGACATCAAATGACGGAGTTATGAGCGTCTCCGTTGGATCGCTCGATTTAGAAATATCAACAATCCAAATTAAAAAATGACGATCGTAGAGTTCCAACATGCTTTTGAGATATCGAACGGTCTCGAAGTTTGCCAATTTTGGTCCCTTTAGAAGCTTCTCAAGGTACCATTGCAATGAGCTAAAGATATTCTAAATTTGACAACTGAAGAGAGAGTTATGAAGGTTACCATTGGACAAGGTGATGGAGGAATATTCAGGACTGACGACTGTGATCCCACTTGTGATTGGAAAATGGTCTAGGAATAGGACGATTCCAGTCAGGAATGAAACAGCACTAAAGTATGTTTCAGATGACCAAATATTGTCCCAATCCGACATGAAACGAGGGAGATATGAGCGCCTCCGTTGGATCGCGCCATGTGGAAATATTAACAATCCAAATTGCACAATGAGGATCGAAGAGTTCCAACGTGCTTTTGGGATATCGAACGATCTTGAAATTAGCCAATTCTGGTCCCTTTATAAGCTTGTCAAGTTACCATCCCAATGAGCTCAAAATAGTCAAAATTCGACCACTGAAGAGAGAGTTATGAAGGTTACTATTGGACAAGGAGATGAAGGAAAATTCAGGACGGACGACTGCAATCCCACTTACGGATGCGCAAATGGTCTCGGAATACGACGATTCCGGTCAGGAATGAAAGAGCACTAAAGTACCTTTTAAATGACTAAAAATTGACCCAATCCGACATCAAATGACGGAGTTATGAGCGTCCCGTTGGATCGCTCGATTTAGAAATATCAACAATCCAAATTAAAAAATGACGATCGTAGAGTTCCAACATGCTTTTGAGATATCGAACGGTCTCGAAGTTTGCCAATTTTGGTCCCTTTAGAAGCTTCTCAAGGTACCATTGCAATGAGCTAAAGATATTCTAAATTTGAAACTGAAGAGAGAGTTATGAAGGTTACCATTGGACAAGGTGATGGAGGAATATTCAGGACTGACGACTGTGATCCCACTTGTGATTGGAAAATGGTCTAGGAATAGGACGATTCCAGTCAGGAATGAAACAGCACTAAAGTACGTTTCAGATGACCAAATATTGTCCCAATCCGACATGAAACGAGGGAGATATGAGCGCCTCCGTTGGATCGCGCCATGTGGAAATATTAACACCCAAATTGCACAATGAGGATCGAAGAGTTCCAACGTGCTTTTGGGATATCGAACGATCTTGAAATTAGCCAATTCCGGTCCCTTTATAAGCTTGTCAAGTTACCATCCCAATGAGCTCAAAATAGTCAAAATAGTCAAATGAGCCACTGAATGAGAGAGTTATGAAGGTTACTATTATGAAGGAGATGAAGGAGAAGGAGAGATGAAGGAAAATTCAGGACGGACGACTGCAATCCCACTTACGGATGCGCAATCGTCTCGGAATACGACGATTCCGGTCAGGAATGAAAGAGCACTAAATTACCTTTTAAATGACTAAAAATTGACCCAATCCGACATCAAATGACGGAGTTATGAGCGTCTCCGTTGGATCGCTCGATTTAGAAATATCAACAATCCAAATTAAAAAATGACGATCGTAGAGTTCCAACATCCTTTTGAGATATCGAACGGTCTCGAAGTTTGCCAATTTTGGTCCCTTTAGAAGCTTCTCAAGGTATCATTGCAATGAGCTAAAGATATTCTAAATTTGACAACTGAAGAGAGAGTTATGAAGGTTACCATTGGACAAGGTGATGGAGGAATATTCAAGACTGACGACTGTGATCCCACTTGTGATTGGAAAATGGTCTAGGAATAGGAAGATTCCAGTCAGGAATGAAACAGCACTAAAGTACGTTTCAGATGACCAAATATTGTCCCAATCCGACATGAAACGAGGGAGATATGAGCGCCTCCGTTGGATCGCGCCATCTGGAAATATTAACAATCCAAATTGCACAATGAGGATCGAAGAGTTCCAACGTGCTTTTGGGATATCGAACGATCTTGAAATTAGCCAATTCCAGTCCCTTTATAAGCTTGTCAAGTTACCATCCCAATGAGCTCAAAATAGTCAAAATTCGACCACTGAAGAGAGAGTTATGAAGGTTACCATTGGACAAGGAGATGAAGGAAAATTCAGGACGAACAACTGCAATCCCACTTACGGATGCGCAAATGGTCTCGGAATACGACGATTCCGGTCAGGAATGAAAGAGCACTAAAGTACCTTTTAAATGACTAAAAATTGACCCAATCCGACATCAAATGACGGAGTTAAATGCGGCTCCGTTGGATCGCTCGATTTAGAAATATCAACAATCCAAATTAAAAAAATGACGATCGTAGAGTTCCAACATGCTTTTGATATATCGAACGGTCTCGAAGTTTGCCAATTTTGGTCCCTTTAGAAGCTTCTCAAGGTACCATTGCAATGAGCTAAAGATATTCTAAATTTGACAACTGAAGAGAGAGTTATGAAGGTTACCATTGGACAAGGTGATGGAGGAATATTCAGGACTGACGACTGTGATCCCACTTGTGATTGGAAAATGGTCTAGGAATAGGAAGATTCCAGTCAGGAATGAAACAGCACTAAAGTACGTTTCAGATGACCAAATATTGTCCCAATCCGACATGAAACGAGGGAGATATGAGCGCCTCCGTTGGATCGCGCCATGTGGAAATATTAACAATCCAAATTGCACAATGAGGATCGAAGAGTTCCAACGTGCTTTTGGGATATCGAACGATCTTGAAATTAGCCAATTCCGTCCCTTTATAAGCTTGTCAAGTTACCATCCCAATGAGATCAAAATAGTCAAAATTCGACCACTGAAAGAGAGGTTATGAAGGTTACCATTGGACAAGGAGATGAAGGAAAATTCAGGACGGACAACTGCAATCCACTTACGGATGCGCAAATGGTCTCGGAATACGACGATTTCCGGTCAGGAATGAAAGAGCACTAAAGTACCTTTTAAATGACTAAAAATTGACCCAATCCGACATCAAATGACGGAGTTATGAGCGTCTCCGTTGGATCGCTCGATTTAGAAATATCAACAATCCAAATTAAAAAATGACGATCGTAGAGTTCCAACATGCTTTTGATATATCGAACAGTCTCGAAGTTTGCCAATTTTGGTCCCTTTAGAAGCTTCTCAAGGTACCATTGCAATGAGCTAAAGATATTCTAAATTTGAAAACTAAAGAGAGAGTTATGAAGGTTACCATTGGACAAGGTGATGGAGGAATATTCAGGACTGACGACTGTGATCCCACTTGTGATTGGAAAATGGTCTAGGAATAGGACGATTCCAGTTAGGAATGAAACAGCACTAAAGTACGTTTCAGATGACCAAATATTGTCCCAATCCAACATGAAACGAGGGAGATATGAGCGCCTCCGTTGGATCGCGCCATGTGGAAATATTAACAACCCAAATTGCACAATGAGGATCGAAGAGTTCCAACGTGCTTTTGGGATATCGAACGATCTTGAAATTAGCCAATTCCGGTCCCTTTATAAGCTTGTCAAGTTTCCATCCCAATGAGCTCAAAATAGTCAAAATTCGACCACTGAAGAGAGAGTTATGAAGGTTACTATTGGACAAGGAGATGAAGGAAAATTCAGGACGGATGACTGCAATCCCACTTATGGATGCGCAAATGGTCTCGGAATACGACGATTCCGGTCAGGAATGAAAGAGCACTAAATTACCTTTTAAATGAATAAAAATTGACCCAATCCGACATCAAATGACGGAGTTATGAGCGTCTCCGTTGGATCGCTCGATTTAGAAATATCAACAATCCAAATTAAAAAATGACGATCGTAGAGTTCCAACATGCTTTTGAGATATCGAACGGTCTCGAAGTTTGCCAATTTTGGTCCCTTTAGAAGCTTCTCAAGGTACCATTGCAATGAGCTAAAGATATTCTAATTTGACAACTGAAGAGAGAGTTATGAAGGTTACCATTGGACAAGGTGATGGAGGAATATTCAGGACTGACGACTGTGATCCCACTTGTGATTGGAAAATGGTCTAGGAATAGGACGATTCCAGTCAGGAATGAAACAGCACTAAAGTACGTTTCAGATGACCAAATATTGTCCCAATCCGACATGAAACGAGGGAGATATGAGCGCCTCCGTTGGATCGCGCCATGTGGAAATATTAACAACCCAAATTGCACAATGAGGATCGAAGAGTTCCAACGTGCTTTTGGGATATCGAACGATCTTGAAATTAGCCAATTCCGGTCCCTTTATAAGCTTGTCAGTCTCCATCCCAATGAGCTCAAAATAGTCAAAATTCGACCACTGAAGAGAGAGTTATGAAGGTTACTATTGGACAAGGAGATGAAGGAAAATTCAGGACGGACGACTGCAATCCCATTTACGGATGCGCAAATGGTCTCGGAATACGACGATTCCGGTCAGGAATGAAAGAGCACTAAATTACCTTTAAATGACTAAAAATTGACCCAATCCGACATCAAATGACGGAGTTATGAGCGTCTCCGTTGGATCGCTCGATTTAGAAATATCAACAATCCAAATTAAAAATGACGATCGTAGAGTTCCAACATGCTTTTGAGATATCGAACGGTCTCAAAGTTTGCCAATTTTGGTCCCTTTAGAAGCTTCTCAGGTACCATTGCAATGAGCTAAAGATATTCTAAATTTGACAACTGAAGAGAGAGTTATGAAGGTTACCATTGGACAAGGTGATGGAGGAATATTCAGGACTGACGACTGTGATCCCACTTGTGATTGGAAATGGTCAAGGAATAGGACGATTCCAGTTAGGAATGAAACAGCACTAAAGTACGTTTCAGATGACCATATTGTCCCAATCCGACATGAAACGAGGGAGATATGAGCGCCTCCGTTGGATCGCGCCATGTTGGAAATATTAAACCCAAATTGCACAATGAGGATCGAAGAGTTCCAACGTTCTTTTGGGATATCGAACGATCTTGAAATTAGCCAATTCCGGTCCCTTTATAAGCTTGTCAAGTTACCATCCCAATGAGCTCAAAATAGTCAAAATTCGACCACTGAAGAGAGAGTTTTGAAGGTTACTATTGGACAAGGAGATGAAGGAAAATTCAGGACGGATGACTGCAATCCCACTTACGGATGCGAAATGGTCTCGGAATACGACGATTCCGGTCAGGAATGAAAGAGCACTAAATTACCTTTTAATGACTAAAAATTGACCCAATCCGACATCAAATGACGGAGTTATGAGCGTCTCCGTTGGATCGCGCGATTTAGAAATATCAACAATCCCAATTAAAAAATGACGATCGTAGAGTTCCAACATCCTTTTGAGATATCGAACGGTCTCGAAGTTTGCCAATTTTGGTCCCTTTAGAAGCTCTCAAGGTATCATTGCAATGAGCTAAAGATATTCTAATTTGACAACTGAAGAGAGAGTTTATGAAGGTTACCATTGGACAAGGTGATGGAGGAATATTCAAGACTGACGACTGTGATCCCACTTGTGATGGAAAATGATCTAGGAATAGGAAGATTCCAGTCAGGAATGAAACAGCACTAAAGTACGTTTCAGATGACCAAATATTGTCCCAATCCGACATGAAACGAGGGGATATGAGCGCCTCCGTTGGATCGCGCCATGTGGAAATATTAAACAATCCAAATTGCACAATGAGGATCGA
>JAJHSJ010000278.1:0-47411 GCA_021015155.1 Magnolia officinalis
AAGAAAAAAGACGTCTTCGCCTGGACATATGAAGAAATGCCGGGATTGGAACCCTCTGTAGCAATGCATCGATTAAATATTTCCAAAGAAAGACTAGTAAAGCAAGCACAAAGGCGATTCCACCCAGACCTGATTCCATTAATCGAAAAAGAAGTAAATAAATAATAAAGGTTGGGTTCGTCAGAGAAGTTAAATATCCCAGTGGATATCAAACATTGTTCCGGTGAAAAAGAAGAATGGCAGATTAGAGTATGTATTGACTTCAGAGATCTGAATGAAGCATGTCCAAAGGATGACTTCCCTCTCCCGATAACAGAATTATTAATTGATAGCACTACTCAGTATGCTATTATGTCCTTTATGGACGGATACGCAGGTTATAATCAAATCAGGATGCACACCCGAAGATGAAGAGGCAACAGCTTTCAGAACGCCGCTTGGAATTTATTGTTATAAAGTTATGCCTTTCGGTCTCAAAATGCTGGCGCAACATATCAAAGGGCGATGAAAAATATTTTTCAAGATATGATGCATAAACATGTGAATGCTATGTTGATGACTTGGTGGTCAGGTCGGGAGATCATCAAGAACACCGCGAACATTTAGCATCAGTCTTCCGTCGGCTCAGAAAGAAGCAACTAAAGATGAACCCTGCTAAGTGTGCATTTGGAGTATCTTCTGGCAAATTCCTCGGCTTTGTTGTACGACACAGAGGGATCGAGATTGATCCAGAAAAAATTAAGGCCATTCAAAATATGCCGCCACCGACGACGTTGAAGGAATTGAAAAGCTTACAAGGAAAATTGGCATACATTCGCCGTTTCATTTCAAACCTCGCAGGAAGGTGTCAGCCATTTTCTCGGTTAATGAAGAAAGATACAGAATTTGTATGGGATCACGCCTGTCAAAATGCATTTGACTCAATTAAGGAATTATTGAAACAGCCGCCGGTGTTAACAGCTCCAGTGAAAGGTAAGCCACTTATCTTATATACATCTGCAGCTACAAATTCTTTGGGTGCTTTGTTAGCACAGGTAAACGAAGCCAGAAAAGAGACTGCTCTTTATTATCTAAGCCGAACATTGATGGGGGCAGAATGCAATTATTCCTCGATCGAAAAAGAATGTTTGCGCTGATATTCGCTGTACAAAAGTTGAGGCATTATTGTCTCTCCCATGATATAACTCTGATCTCAAGAGCAGATCCGATAAAATTTTTGATGACCAGGCCAATGTTGTCGGGAAGACTAGCCAAGTGGATGTTATTGCTATCAGAATATACTATTTCGTATAAGCCGGCGAAAAGCAGTAAAAGGACAAGCTATGGCAGACTTCCTCGCAGCACATCCTATAGCAGAAAGTGAGGAAATCAATGACGAATTCCCAGATGAACAGGTTATGTTGGCTGAATCTCAGAATCTTTGGCAAATGTATTTTGATGGTGCTGCTCGAATATCGGGAGCGGGGGCAGGAGTGATATTCATTACGCCTCAAGGCGATTTATTACCATACTCCTTCACATTGGGCACCGCATGCACAAACAATGAAGCTGAATACAGAGCTCTTATCATCGGAATGGAAATAGCCCAGCAAATGGAAATAAAATTATTGCATATCTTCGGAGATTCTAAATTGATTATAAATCAATTGACAACGGAATTCGAAGTAAGGAAAGAAGAACTCCTGCCCTATTATCGGAAGGCACAACAGTTGCTTGAACAGTTTTCATGTGGAAATTAAACACACATACCGCGGCTGGAGAATGCAAAAGCAGATGCTTTAGCCGGTTTGGCAGCAGCTTTATCCTGCACAAATCGAAGTCCTCTTCAGGTAACTATAGAAGAAAGAAGATTCCTGCCATCTGCAGCAGTTATCGAAGAAACCGTTGAGATGTTTCCTATATCCTGTCTGGAAGTAATAACAGATGATTGGCGTCAGCCTTTTGTTGATTATCTCAAATATAATATCTTGCCAGAAGATAATGCACAAAGACAGCAGATTAAACAGCGATCGGGCAAATTTGTCATATGCAGCGAAGTATTGTATAGAAAATCTTATAATGGAATGCTGTTAAGATGCTTAGACAAGCAAGAAGCAAACCAAATGCTGCGGGAGGCACATTCAGGTGAATGTGGAGCACATCAAGCCGGCCGAAATTTATGCCATAGAGTGCATCGAATGGGTTATTATTGGCCTACTATGTTCAAAGATGCAATAGAATACGCAAAGCGGTGTCATGAATGTCAAATACACGGAGATGTAATACATGTTCCCCCAGAAGACTTACATCAGTCTGTTGCTTCCTGGCCTTTCTCAGCTTGGGGACTCGATGTGATTGGTCCTATAAATCCCCCTTCATCTAAAGGAAAACAGTATATTCTGGCAGCAACAGACTATTTCTCCAAATGGACCGAAGCAATTGCCTTGCGTAATGTTAAAGAGACAGACGTGGTCAATTTCATCCGGCATGCTATAATATACCGTCATGGTATTCCGAAAAAGATCGTCACTGATAATGGCACCCCTTTTAAAAATAGAGGCATGGAAAAGTTGTGTCAGAAGTTCGGCATCCAGCATTCTTTTTCAACACCTTACTATCCTCCGGCCAATGGATTAGCAGAGGCGTTTAACAAAACGATTGTCAAAATAATGAAAAAACGGTGACAGGCAATAAGCGTGATTGGGATGAAAAGTTACAAGAAGCATTATGGGCCTACAGAACTACCCATCGTACAACAGGGGCGACACCGTATTCATTAATCTATGGTATAGAGGCAGTTATCCCAATTGAAATGCAGGTGGCATCACTCAGAATAGCAGTACATCAGTCTATAACAGATGATGAAAATGCAAAAATAAGGCTGAAAGAATTAGATCTGCTCGATGAGAAACGTCTTGAAGCTCAGCAGCGGTTGCAGTCATATCAGGCCAGGATATCGGCTGCATTTGATAAACAGGTTAAATACCGCTCTTTCAAAAAAGGGGATATGGTGTTAATTGAAAAGACCTATAGTGATTACTCGCCGAACAGGGGGCAAGTTCGAGCCTAAATGGGACGGTCCATATGTGGTAAAAGAAGTATACTCCAATGGGGCATATAGAATCACAAATCAAGAGGGACAGGGTATCAGTATACTTGTCAACGCCCGTTTCATCAAAAGATACTATCCCTAAAGATAGACATGTGGATTTTGATTCAGAATATTATCGGCATAATGAATCTGTATCAAAAGGGGGCAAGGATGAATAAGATCATGTTTATATGTCAACAAAAGAAGCTGAAGAAGAAATTCACAAGCATGTCAATTATCAAGCATCAAATCCGAAAATATATATATGATCATCATCACCAAATAAGTTTGACAAAATCAATATCATCTTGAAGATTCTCTTGAAGATATTGACAAAATTGATATATTGCCTTACAAGGCATGGATTCTTTGAAGATATTGACAAGATTGATATATTGCCTTACAAGGCATGGATCTTCTTGAAGATATTATCTCAGTTGGAAATATCTACTATACTGGCAATGATGATGATCATAGATATTATTGCCTTACAAGGCACGGGTCTTCCTAAAGATATTATCAAAAGCAAGGATACATCAATCTCAGTTAAAGAGGCAGTATAGCCAAGCCAAATCCTAAAAGAGCCAAATTGAGCCAAATCAAAAAGATCAAGCTCTGTAAAAAAATAATAATAATAATAAATGCTCTCAAAGGATCAAGCTCTAAAAGAGCCGGCCAACTATACGTAAGACCTATGAAGATCGCCATTCGGGCAGCGGCGAGGAGTCAGTGGCCCTAAAAAGCCCGCGAAGACCATCGTGCGCACCCATGCGGGCAGCTGACGAAGTCAAGGATTCAAAGCCTAAAAGGCCATAAATCCGCGAAGACTAGTCACCGTAACTCCCATGCCGTCTGTATAGCTTCGGCAGCGCGCCACGGGGAACGGATGAAAATGCCCTCCTGTGAATGGGCTCGACCTTGCAGACGAAGAAAACAGGGGCCGCATGCGAGCTTTATGCCAACCGTGCGTAAGACCCTCCAGATCTAGGGTTTGATTTCAGTAGTAACTCGTGAGGAAGGGCTTAAACCTACTCATTGATGGACTGGCGACCCTAGATTTGGTGCCCAAAGGTAGCCTTGCGAGCCCTGCGAACTCTAGAGAGTTACCGTGGCCAACCCTGTGCGTAACCAACCAACAGTTCACCACCGCCCGGTAGCGTCAATGGGCCCCTCTGATGGACCTTGGCCGTGAGCTCAAGGCAGTGAAAAGCCCAAAAGCGAACTCTAGAGAGTTACAGTGGCCATCACATAAGACCCATAAATGCTCCACTACTCATGAGCTTAAACTGTGTGTGTGCGCACGCTCCACTACTCATGAGCTTAAACTGTGTGTGGCTAATTAAATTGAAACTTAGTACCGCCAATCTAAATACTCACATAGAGAATCCCGCACTAACAAAGCATAAAAGGTTTAGAAATTGTAAAGGATGTAATGAAATTATTATATAAAGTATAAATATAATTTGATAATATTAGTATAAATGTCATCAACATGCAATGTGAAAATGCTATTATAAACATCTCAAAATGCTTTCATAAAACATATGTGAAGCCAAATAAATTATGTCCAAGAAACATGAAAGCAAATCACATGTTCAAAATTACATGTTTAAAGATCTTCTGTAATCCCCACTGCTTCTGAGTATCTGCGCAAATCTTCTTTCAATTGTGCCTGAGCTACATCATGTTTAGATTTTTCTTCAAGAATAAGTCTTGCCTGATCAGGAACGCCAGCAAGTTTATTCTCCAGAGAAGCAATCATTTCTTTACCTTGAAGTTGCGCAGATTTTTCAATATTAATGGATTGAACATTCGCCTGTATCTTCTCTTCAACATCTTGAATGATTAAGGCTTGTTCATGATTCCTTCTCTCCAGTTGAGAGATTTCTTCTTCAGGGCTGCAATACGATCTTGGATAGTCATATTTTCATCAATATGAATCTTTAATTGATCTTGAAGAATCATATGCTCTTGTTCAAGTTTAGAAATTGATGAAGCTGTCAGAAAGGCTTGTTCTTGAGATGCAGCCAGCTGCTTCTTGTACTCTAAAATCTCAGGGGCAATTGTAACATTCTCTACCGACGCCAAAGAAATTACTGAATCACGAAATTTGAGGAGTGAATCATGCAAAGGAGATATGTTGATTCTAGCCATCTTGGCAGAGCTCTCCAAAATCTATATAGCAACATCCAAATCCAACCATTGATCAGGATTTCTGAAGATATGGATTATTGCTAACAAGGAATGTTTCACCATAAGCATTTTATGAACAGGGATTTTCGCAAAGGACGACAATTCAGAAATAGTGGTCACAGAATCAGAACTGGCCGCACCACTGCAAGAATGAGTTCCTATAGCAAAAGAAGGAAGATATTCAAAATATTATTATGAAATATGTAGTTATGAGTAAAGATAATCAATGCATACATATGTACCTGTCACTGGAATATGACTAATAGAAGGAGAAGCTCTCTGAGTCATGGAAAGACCAAGTTCCACCATATCAGCAAAAGATGGTGCTCTAGCTTCCGTGCTTGAATCTCTGGTAGCCGGAGTTGGCAAGTCTGTAGTTTTGTTGGAAATATGATTTCACGAGCCACTACTCTCTGTACTACCAATGGAACTACAGGTGCTCTTGGTGAAGTTACCACGAGAGGGCTCGCTGAAGAGATAGCACCTATTTCTGCAACTTGGGCACCTAAAAAAGGGAGACACAATATTTAAAAAAATAAATAATAGTTGTTAAAATATAGATAGATATATGCATATGAAAATTAAATCTCCTTTACCTGGTGGATACCCATATTCGCCATAATCTAAAAGTTCCTCTTCATTTTCCTCAGTTGCAGGAGATTTAGCAGGAACATTTACACCAGGAAGAGTCTTAGCGGTTGCAGGGAAGATTCCATCTCAACTTCTTTCGCAATTGTTTCCTCATCCCCGTTGATGTCAACTTCACCTTCTTCAAAGTCATCATCTTTATCTTCACAGCTGTCGCTATCTCTGCTGTTTTCATATTGTGAAGATTCAGTAGTATCTGACGATGAAGCTGAACTTTCATCTTCCAAAATTTCTTCGTCAACTTCTTCAATGATAACTTGCTTCCCTTTGTAAGAAATGAGTTGGCTGCTCTCTGGTGTAGGCTTTTGGACTATAGGGGAAGCGGATGCTTGGCGGGTCCTTTCTGGAAGGATAGGGGATGATGTTTGCAAACGCGTTTTTGATCTAGTCATTGGGGAAGATGGACTAGGACCAAGGGGTTGTGGAGGAGATATGGAAGTACCAATAGCTGGATAGCTGGTCCTTCTTGAACTGCTGAAATCTCTGCTGGAATTGGAGAAGATGTACCTTCAGCATCGTCTGCGGCTTGATTTGAGAAGTCCCGACGAGATTTCTCAAATTCTCTCAGAACTCCGTGAGCAAACTAGCCATCCAAAGTGTTGATAGGCTTGATTTCATGGATAGGGTCTTCCAATGATATCTTCCTACAAATTTCTCAAGGATGAGATGCATGGCTCTTTTCTGGAATATAATCGATTCCACTCTCTAAATTTCTGCCCTTCAGCCTGGGCGGATGAAGAAAGATAGAAGAATCCACTGGCAAGCATTTAGTGACCAAGTATGATTGGTGATCCCACCATCGCATCCAGCTATATGATGTACGGACTATGCGATTACAGCCTCGAATTATGAAAAGAGATCCAACGCAGCCATTCAGCAGTTGTTTCCATATCATGGCCCAGTTAAGAGGACCAGTTCCATAACAGCGCATTTTTCTAGTAACTAGCCCGCAGTCTTGAGGCACGGTTTGATCATAACCAAATTGACGAGCAAAGCGACTGGAGTAGTAAGGTTCTCTCCAAAATTCTGTTCCTTCCCGAAGAGGTAAACTGCATGAGCGAATAGAAAAGAAGAAAGTTCTCTCTACTGCAGTAAGCGTTTCTTGGTCCACCATATCTGTATCTTCAGTGTGGCGATAAAGGCGGAACTGAAAGAAGTTTATCTGGTCATCATCTCGAATTTTATTGGCAACCCACTCATACGCTCTTTTTGCCATCGCTCTTTGCTGAAAGAATCAGAGTGGAAGGTGAGAAGGATGAGTATATGCTTGCTCTGGAGCCTCAAAAGTCCAAGGAAAATAAACTCCTAGCCACCCCGTAACATAATGCCAAGACGTATGTGCAGACGAAGCTCCAAGAATAGGGTCTTTTACGTGAGTAGCTACTTCTCCAAGGGCTCTATAAATAGAACATAATACTGGAGGAGCAAGAGAGTATTTATGGCCTTCCGCTAAAGCACCAGCCACAACAAAGACGCTTGGACGAACAACATCTGCCCATTTAGAGCTGGGCAATACGACCAAACTTAGCCAATAAGCTAAGAACGCTGCAAGTTCTCCAAAAGAGCTATATTCTGGTCTTCCTCTTATTGCATCTCGAAGCTTCGTTAATTCTTTAGAGTGACAATCGCGAAATCTTCAAAGAAAAATGAGGAGGTTAATATGCAGGAATGGCTAAATAGTAAGAATATAAAGAATAAGTCAACTGTCGGATTGATAAATACCTGAGACCTCTAGAAAAATGTACCAGCCATTGTAGAGGGGGAATTTTGTGGAAGCTGGGAAATTTCCCCATCTCTTTGAACAGTTCTATGGTAGTCTCAGAGATAGAAGGTTTGCGGTCTGGAGAAGATACAAAGGCCAATTCTCTGTTGGTAGGAATGAATTCATCATAGAATTTTCCTGTTATTGTGAGACCGGCTATACGATAAGATCCCAAAGTGATATGCTCATTTCACCATAAGGTAAATGGAAGGAGTTGGTTGTAGGCGACCAGTATTCAAGGAAGCCTTTCAGTATATTGGGTTCCCTATAGAAGTATTTGGAGGTCACTTCTATGGCATCATAAAGGCCAATCTTTGCAAGAGTGCTCGTATGCTTCAGTAATATAGCCTCCGCCCATTCAGAGTAATAGCGGCGAGCAGTTAACATGCCTCTGATGCGGAATTCTGCCTGTCCCCAGAGTTGTTCTCGATCTCTAAAGCGCTATCGAACTGTCTCATAAAAATGAGAAGGAAAGAGATCATGAGGACTATGGAAAGGAACTAAGAAGATCATGGGATAAGCTTCTCCTATCCTTTGTCGCGGCTTTTGTGTTTGAATGATTCCCTCAAGGATTCGGGGCTCTCTTGAGGCCCACGATTCAGTATACATTAACCTCTCGCCATGGATGTAATCTTTAGACTCACAGTCAAGCATGGACTAATGGCGATATACTTTGATGGGAATAACCGTCATGCCCTCCGCATGTGGATTGTCAAACTTCATGACACCTTCAACAACTCGTACTGAGTCCTATGAGTTTTGAAGTCTCTTCTTCTTGTGTTCCTTGATCTTCTCTGCAAATTCTTTCACCTTATTTCGGCGAGTTTTCTTTGAACGAGAAGCCGGAGGAGTGTCTCCACGGGGAGATGGTCTTTCACTATCAGTACGAATATGAGCTGTGGTCTTTAACCATTCATCCCAGTCATACTCTCTGCCATGCTTAGGCGGACATTTGATATCTCCCAAAGATATAGATCTGTGAATGGGGGAAGGCAAAGATCTGATGCGATCAGAAAAATCAAAGGTAGGGAGAACAGGCTCTTTAAAATAAGTAGGATTTCTGGAAGTCGTCTTTATTCTCTTAGCAGGAGGTTGATCAGAAGAAGGTAAGTCAGAAGGAGTCACAGGACGGGCCGTTTGTTTAATACGAGCCATGAAAATAAGTCAAGGAAGGAAGATAGATGACAGAGTAAGAAAGGAAGAAGGAAGAAAATGGCTAAGTAATGGAAAAAGTTCAAAAGAAATTGGCTAGGTTCGAAGTACTTTGCGCGGGTCCGCGCAAAGTGTATGGTTTGCGCGGAAAAGATTGCAACCTCGAAGGCCTTCGCGCAAACTGAAAAGGTTTGCGTGAGGTCGTGCAAAGAGAGAAGTTTGCGGGGAAGAAAATCACACGGGCAAAGTTTCGCCAGAGCAGAAAGGGTTCGTGTAAATGACTAAGTTGTTGGACTATTTATAGGATTTCTGGCCGAGTATGGTACTCGACCGAGCTTTGCGCGGGGTCGTGCAAACCTTAAAGAAAATGAGTGATTTGATCCTTTTTCTTTGATTTTCTGAAAAATTAAAGAACGGATCAAGGGGGCTTCTGTTGAGGCATAAAATAAGCAAAGAAGTGAAGAAGAGAAAGATCAAGAAAAATCAGTTTGAAGATAAAGAAATCAGGTTTAAAGACTACTTTGCGCGGGTTCACGCAAAGTGAATAGATTGCACTGGACCGCGCAAAGTAAATGAGTTGCACGGGTTGATCAAGGAAGACAGATTGCGCGGGACTGATAGATTGCACGAGACCGCGCAAAGCATGTCGTTTGCGAGTGTCCGCGTAAAGTATTTTGCGGTGGTATAAAAATGGTTGGATGTTATTTTGTCCCACATCGACCAGAACAGAGATTTACACCAGTAAAAATGTCTATAAATACCCCGTTCTTTCTCTCAAAAGGGGTTGGAAGATTTCAGAGTGGAAGAAAGACGAAGAAGAAGACAGAAGGTGCAAAGGAGCATTGGGCTCATATAGTTTACGTGGACTCCCGCAAAGGAGCATTGGGCTCCTGTAGTTTGCGCGGACCCGCACAAAGCATGTCGTTTGCGCGGACCCGCGCAAACCGACTGCTGGACAGTCTATAACAGCAATGGGCTGATATGCTGCTGGAATGGCTAGAGTCTTCAAATCTTTAAGTTCTTCTTGTTCAAGAGGAAGGGAAGAATCATCGACGAAAAGGCGTATTCCTCCTAAGTCTCAGGAGATGACCGGAATAACACTGAAATGCTGCCGAAATTTCTATTCTCTTGAAGACTGATTGGTCGACTTGTCTATTCCTCCTAAGTCATAGGAGATGATTGAAATCATTGTCGTTATGCTGTCGAAATTCATATTTAACTACGATAATTGTAACTTACAAGGAATTCTTTGTAAACTATATTAGAATCAAGGGATATCAGAGGATGTAAATGAATTCAGAATCAATAAAATGTGACGATTGTCTTTGTAACTGTTCCATTATTATGTTTGAATAAGATAATGCTCCCAAATCAAATACATTTGTTTCCTTGTCCAAACATTATCTGTACCAAGAGCTGAGGGACCAGTCACACGCAGTATAGCAAGAAGAAAACCCGAACTCGCTCCTCCTGCAACAAGCAGCTCCACAGTTTGAGTCGCGCGATTTTTCGGATTTGATCGCCCCAAGGACTAAATGGACAGAAGCATAGAAAGGTAAAACGCTGATGATAGGATCACCGGTGGCTATATCACCCCAGAGAAGTTCGCCCATAACTGTATCGCCACGATCGATCAATAGCACAGGAAGCGTACAAAAATCGAACGAAACTCTGATCTCTCCTCTCTTTATAAGCCCTGTTACGTCAACGTATTCTCGTCTTACTCCAACAACGGCTTTGACAAACAGTAAAGAAGCCATAGTGTACATGGCAGGGACGGGTCAAGAAAACAGGCCAACTACCGAAGAACGTGTTGACCAAATGGTAGAGGCGCAAAGAGCGCTAATGGACGAGTGCCGGAATCTTAGAGAAGCTCCGGCAACTTTAACGCATAACGTAGCCCAGATAGCTGCTCCACCTATGATGGGAGCAACGAACGGACAGGAGAGCCAACCTGAAGGTTCCCGTCCACAGGGGATAGGATCGCGAGGATCCGCTCCAGCAACGAGAGCTATAACACAGGATGATGTAAGGCAAGTCGTCGAAGAAGCAGTTAGAATAGAGAGAGAGCGCGCGAATACCGGTCATTTCAGATACCAAACACCGTACCCAAGAGAGGTAGAAGACGTCCCTTTTCCGGCTAATTTCAAGCATCCAGACTTTCAGAAGTTTAACGAAGAAGGGTCACCTGAGGAGCATTTAATGCACTTCATTACCAGCATGGGGAATTTCTCCATGATACCCCAATACTGCTTACGATTATTCGGATCATCATTGACAAGTAAAGCTTTCCGATGGTATTCGAATTTAGCTCTAGGATCTATACGCGCATGGGAAGAAATGCAAGACGCTTTCATGTCAAACTTCTTCTCGTCTGAACGCGATGTTAGCATTACAGAATTGGCTTCAGTATGACAGCGAGAAGGAGAACCAGTCGAAAAGTTTATAGACAGATGGAAAACACTGGGGGCATCGTGTAGACAGTTGCCAGAAGAAAAGGAACAGGTCAAGATGTGTTTGAATTCTATGGAAACAAGAATCGCGTTCGGACTCACCAGTGCCGATATCGGAACCTTTTGCGATTTGGCTACCAAAGCCCACGCATTGGAATTAATGACTCGTAAGATGCCAGCATTTCATCATGAAACCGTCAAGAGGATACCTGGCAGAACGACCGTCAATACCATCAATCGGGATAAGAAAAATCAAGATGCGAGGGGCTCAAGAGACAAAAGGTCGGAAGGAAAAGAAGGGTGGAATCAATCAAGGGATAGATACGACGAAAAAAGGCTCAGAATGCTCGATTCTCACGAAGGATTTGAGTTCGATAAAGAAGACGTAGTTCGTATGATGCAGCAGTTGTTGAAAGCTGGCACCCTGGAATTACTAGAACCCAAGCGCCCTGAAGATGTAATGAAGACCCGGGAAAGAAACTTTTGCCGTTATCATCGCCTAGTGGGACATCCGACGGAGAATTGCTATACGTTGAAGTGCATCATACAACGAATGATAAATAGGGGCAAAATAATAACCAGCGAATGCAAAGAAAAGAGTATGAGGGCAACAGTAAACGTATTTTCAGTCCAGGAAAAAGCACGAGAAATAAAAGAGAAAGAAAATCGAAAGTCAATTAAGAATGCTGCAATGATTACATTGCGATCAGGGAAGCAGGTAACGAGTCCGGTGAAGCAAAGAGCAGAAATGGCAAGGAAAGAAGTCACTAAAAGATAGAACAGCGAGAATGGAAGTAAAAATGGGAATGGAGCGATGAAAGTGGCTTATGACGTAGTTAGTCACTTGAAAGGCATACCGGCACGCCTAAGCATCTATGATGCACTTAAGTTATCAGAAGAGTTTCGGCAGAGTCTGATTCAAGCGTTGTCTGATCACGATGTGAGAGAAGCTTTATTGATAGAAATGGAACATGAAAGACACGATGAACGGGCAAATTGTCTACTAGTAATCTCGTTCTCTGATGATGATTTAATTGGTGAAACAGATCATAACAGACCATTAATGATAGAAGGGTATATTTGTGAAAAGAAGATAAAACGGATTATGATAGACAATGGGTCCGTAGTGAATCTTTTGCCGCTCTCCATGATAAACAAATTGGGCTATCGGCGCTCTGATTTGCGCCCCAGCGGAATGATGATACAGGGATTCAATCAAGATGGACAACGGCACTCGGTAAGATTACAGTGACATTGGAAGTGGGAGACTTAATTACTACTGTTGTATGTCACGTTATAAATGCTGTGACAATGTATAACCTTCTCTTGGGAAGGCCGTGGATACATCAGTACAGTATTGTACCCTCTACTCTACACCAATGTTTCAAATACTGTAAGGACGGAATGCAATGCAAAGTGATGGCTGACGCGAAACCATATACAGAAGCTGAGTCTTTCTTTGCAGATGCCAGCTATTATAAAGGTTTCTCTGAAGAGGTGGGAAATGATTATGAAAAGAGAGTCTTGAAAGATGACCGAATAAACAATCTTAGAGAAGAAAGGGCGGAATCTTCTAGGACTGCAGAAGCAAGAAAGAAGTTCTATTTTGTGCCCAAGCGTCTGAGACAACCCGTGCAGCCGCCATTGACATTGTTATCGACAGAACAGTTGGAAATTTTACAGTCTAATTATACGATGCCTTTACCCAAAATTGAAAGGTGTAAGCCATTTATAGTCGCTCCAGGAAGATTTGAAGTCAAGGCTAGTACTAAACACCCTGAGCCGATAGAATTCCATGCCGCAGCAAAAACAAAGGAGGAGATCACAAGCAATGTATATCACGGAGAGCTAACACCACAAAATTTGAAAAAATACAGTGCAGTAAGCAAGAAAATCATGAGAAATATGGGCTTTGATTGTAACAAACCCACCAGACTGAATCATGGGAAAGGATTCAAATCCCTCTCGGGGTTGATCAGGAAAAGCGGAGAAATTTCAAGGGGCTAGGAGCAGAGTCATCAGTAAATATGGTATCAGTAAATATGACTTCGGCCGCACAGATGCTAGAGCAAGACCCTAAGGTAGTTGAGTATCCTGAAACAGCTCCAAAATAAATAGAAGACGGGGGGCAACCGACAATAGATGGCTTGCGAGAAATAAATTTGGGAACAGAAGAAGAACCGAGGAATACATTCATCAGCGTCAGTCTTTCTGAGCAGGAATTCGAGAAATATGGCCAACTTCTCAAAGAAAATAAAGACGTCTTTGCCTGGACATATGAAGAAATGCCGGGACTGGAACCCTCCATAGCGATGCATCGATTAAACATCTCCAAAGAAAAGAAACCAATAAAGCAAGCACAAAGTCGCTTTCACCCAGACCTGATTCCGTTAATCGAAGAGGAGGTAAACAAACTAATAAAAGTTGGATTCATCAGGGAAGTTAAATATCCCAAGTGGATATCAAACATCGTTCCTGTGAAAAAGAAGAATGGGCAGATCAGAGTATGTATTGACTTCAGAGATCTGAACGAAGCATGTCCAAAGGACGACTTCCCTCTCCCGATAACAGAGTTATTGATCGATAGTACTACTCAGTATGCTATTATGTCTTTTATGGACGATTATGCTGGTTATAATCAAATCAGGATGGCGCCCGAAGATGAAGAGGCAACGGTATTCAGAAACCGCTCGGGATTTACTGTTACAAAGTTATGCCTTTTAGTCTTAAAAATGCTGGGGCAACATATCAGAGGGCGATGAAAAATATTTTTCAAGATATGATGCATAAACATGTTGAATGCTACGTTGACGACCTGGTGGTCAGGTCAGGAGATCATCAAGAACACCGTGAACATTTGGCAGCAGTCTTTCGTCGACTCAAAAAGAAACAATTAAAGATGAACCCAGCTAAATGCGCGTTCGGGGTATCTTCTGGCAAATTCCTCAGCTTTGTTGTACGGCATAGAGGCATCGAGATCGATCCAGGAAAAATTAAGGCTATTCAAAATATGCCGCCACCGACAACGCTGAAGGAATTGAAAAGTTTACAAGGAAAACTGGCATACATTCGCCGTTTCATTTCAAACCTCGCAGGAAGGTGTCAGCCATTTTCTCGGCTAATGAAGAAAGATACGAAATTTGTATGGGATCACGCCTTTCATAATGCATTTGATTCAATTAAGGAGTTGCTGAAACAGCCGCCGGTATTAACAGCTCCAGTGAGAGGTAAGCCGCTTATCTTGTATACATCTGCAGCTACAAATTCTTTGGGTGCTTTGTTGGCACAGGTAAATGAAACCGGAAAGGAGACTGCTCTTTATTATCTAAGCCAAACACTGATGGGGGCAGAATGCAATTATTCTTCGATCGAGAAAGAATGTTTGGCGTTGATATTTGCTGTACAAAAGTTAAGACATTATTGTCTCTCTCACGATATAACTTTGATCTCAAGAGCAGATCCGATTAAATTCTTGATGACCAGGCCAATGTTGTCGGGAAGATTAGCCAAATGGATGTTATTGTTATCAGAATATACTATTTCATATAGACCGGCGAAAGCAGTAAAAGGGCAGGCTATGGCAGATTTCCTCGCAGCACATCCTGTGGCAGAAAGTGAAGAAATTAATGATGACTTCCCAGACGAGCAGGTTTTGTTAGCTGAATCCCAGAGTCCATGGCAAATGTATTTTGACGGTGCTGCTCGAACATCGGGAGCGGGGGCAGGAGTGATATTCATTACTCCTCAAGGCGATCTGTTACCATACTCCTTCACACTGGGGACTACAAGCATGAACAATGAGGCTGAATACAGAGCCCTCATTATTAGAATGAAAATAGCTCAGCGAATGGAAATAAAATTATTGCATATCTTCAGAGATTCTAAATTGATTATAAATCAATTGACAACAGAATTCGAAGTAAGGAAACAAGAGCTCCTGCCTTATTGTCGGAAGGCACAACAGTTACTTGAACATTTTGGTCATGTAGAAATCAAACATATACCGCGATCTGAGAATGCAAAAGCAGATGCTTTAGCCAGTATGGCAGTGGCTCTGTCCTGTACAAATCGAAGTCCTCTCCATGTAACTATTAAAGAAAGAAGATTCCTGCCATCCGCAGAGGTTATCGAAGAAATCGTTGAAATATTTCCTATATCCTGTCTGGAAGTAACGACAGATGATTGGCGTCAACCTTTCATCGATTATCTCAGATATAACATCCTGCCAGAAAATAATGTGCAAAGACAGCAGATTAAGCAGCGATCGGGCAAATTTGTCATGTGCAGCGAAGTGTTGTATAGAAAGTCTTATAATGGAATGCTGTTACGATGCTTAGACAAGCAAGAAGCAAATCAAATGCTGTGGGAAGCACATTCAGGAGAATGTGGAGCGCATCAAGCCGGCCGAAATTTATGCCATAGAGTGCATCGAATGGGTTATTACTGGCCTACCATGTTCAAAGATGCGATAGAATATGAGAAGCGGTGTCATGAATGTCAAATACATGGGAATATAATACACGTTCCCCCGGAAGACTTACATCAGTCCGTTGCTTCTTGGCCTTTCTCAGCTTGGGGACTCGACGTAATTGGCCCTATAAATCCACCTTCGTCTAAGAGAAAATAATATATTTTGGTAGCGACAGACTATTTTTCCAAGTGGACTGAAGCGGTCGCCTTGCATAATGTTAAAGAAAAGGACGTGGTCAACTTCATCCGGCATGCCATAATATACCGTCATGGTATTCCAAAAAAGATCGTCTCTGATAATGCCACCCCTTTTAAAAATAGAGGCATGGAAAAGTTGTGCCAGAAGTTCGGCATCCAACATTCATTTTCAACACCTTACTATTCTCCAGCCAATGGATTAGCAGAGGCGTTTAACAAAACGATTGTCAAAATAATAAAGAAAACGGTGATAGGAAGTAAGCGCGATTGGGATGGAAAGTTACAGGAAGCATTATGGTTCTATAGAACTACCTATCGAACAGCAATAGGGGCGACACCGTATTCATTAATCTATGGCATGGAGGCAGTTATCCCAATTGAAGTACAGGTGGCATCGCTCAGAATCGCGGTACATCAGTCTGTAACAGATGATGAAAATGCAAAAATACGGCTGAAAGAATTAGATCTACTCGATGAGAAACGTCTAGCAGCTCAGCAGCGGTTGCAGTCATATCAGGCGAGGATATCGGCTGCCTTTGATAAACAAGTTAAATACCGATCTTTCAAAAAGGGGGATACGATGCTAATGTTGAAAAGACCTATAGTGGTCACTCGCCGGACAGGGGGCAAGTTCGAGCCTAAATGGGACGGTCCATATGTGGTAAAAGAAGTATATTCCAATAGGGCATATAGAATCGCAAATCAAGAGGGACAGGGTATCAGTATACCTGTCAATGCCCACTTCATCAAAAGATACTACCCCTGAAGACGGATTTACTGATTTTGACCCAGAATATTATCGGCATAATGATTCTGTAGCACAAGGGGGGTAGGGAGGAATAAGATCATGTCTATATGTCAACAAAAGAAGCTATGAAGAAGAAATTCACGAGCATGTCGACTATGTTAGCAAGCATTGATTCTAAAAATATATAGATCATTGTCATCATCAAATAAGTTTGACAAAGTCAATATCATCTTGAAGATTCTCGTGAAGATATTGATTCTCTTGAAGATATCGACAAGATCAATATACAACCTTACAAGGCACAGATCTTCTTGAAGATATTATTATCAAAAAACCATCGGAAACATCTATTATGTTGGCGATGACAATGCTCATAATTATTATTGCCTTACAAGGCACGGATTTTCTTAAAGATACTATCAAAAGCAAGGACATAACAAAGAGGTAGTCTAGCCAAGCCAAATCCTAAAAGAGCCAAATCAAAAAGATCAAGCTCTAAAATAAAAAAAAAAAAAAAGGGTTCAAATCCTCAAAGGATCAAGCTCTCAAAGGATCAAGCTCTCAAAGGGTCGGCCAACTACACGTAAGACCTATCAAGATCGCCATTCGGGCAGCGGCGAGGAGTCAGTGGCCCTAAAAAGCCCGTGAAGACCATCGTGCGTACCCATGCGGGCAGCTGACGAAGTCAAGGATTCAGAGACTAAAAGGCCATAAATCCGCGAAGACTAGTCACCGTAACTCCCATGCCGTCTGTATAGCTTTCCGGCAGCGCCACGGGGAACGGATGAAAGTGCCCGCCCGTGAATGGGCTCGACCTTGCAGACGAAGAAAATAGGGGCCGCAGTGTGAGCTTTTAGGCCAACCATGCGTAAGACCCTCCAGATCTAGGGTTTGATTTCAGTAGTAATTCGTGAGGAAGGGATTAAGCCTACTCATTGATGGACTGGCAACCCTAGATTTGGTGCCCAAAGGTAGCCTTACGAGCCCTGCGAACTCTAGAGAGTTACCGTGCCCAACCCTGTGCGTAAAACCAAAAGTTCACCGCCCGGTAGCGTCAATGGGCCTCTCTGATGGACCGTGGCCGTGAGCTCAAGGCAGTGAAAAGTCCAAGAGAACTCTAGAGAGTTACAGACACCATCACATAAGACCAATAAGTGCTCCACTACTCCAGAGCTTAAACTGTATGTGTGCACGTGCTCCACTACTCATGAGCTTAAACTGTGTGTGGCTAATTAAATTGAAACTTAGCACCGCCAATTTAATACCCACATAGAGAATCCCACACAAACAAAGCATAAAAGGCTTGAAAATTATAATTAAGGATATGATGAAATTACTATATGAAAATAGGGTTTCCACAATATGATGTGATAAATGTTAGCATAAATGTCATTAATATGCAATATGGGAAATGCCATTGTAAATATCTTAAAATGCTATCATGAAAGCATATGTTAAGTCAAATAAATTATCCATCCAAAAGCATGAAAACAAAGTTTACATGTTCAAAAATCACATGTTTAAAGATCTTCAGTAACCCCTACTGCCTCTATATATTGGCACAAATTCTCTTTTAATTGTGCCTGAGCTGCATCATGCTTGGATTTTTCTTCGAGAATAAGTCTCGCTTGATTGTGACAAGGCCACTGGACTGAATCATGGGAAAGGAATTCAAATCCATCTCAGAGTTAATCAGGAAAAACGGAGAAAATTCCAAGGATTAGGAGCAGAATCATCAGTAAATATGGTATCAGTAAATATGACTCCAGCCGAACAAATGTCAGAACAAGATGCTAAGGTAGTCAAGTATCCTGAAACCGCTCCAAGACAAATAGAAGACGAGGGGCAGCCGACGATAGATGGCTTGCGAGAAATAAATTTGGTAACAGCAGAAGAGCCAAGGAACACATTCATCAGCGTCAGTCTTTCAGATCAGGAATTTGAGAAATATGGCCAACTTCTCAAAGAAAATAAAGACGTCTTCGCCTGGACATATGAAGAAATGCCGGGATTGGAACCCTCTGTAGCAATGCATCGATTAAATATTTCCAAAGAAAAGAAACCAGTAAAGCAAGCACAAAGGCGATTCCACCCAGACCTGATTCCATTAATCGAAAAGGAAGTAAATAAACTAATAAAGGTTGGGTTCATCAGAGAAGTTAAATATCCCAAGTGGATATCAAACATTGTTCCGGTGAAAAAGAAGAATGGGCAGATTAGAGTATGCATAGACTTCAGAGATCTGAATGAAGCATGTCCAAAGGATGACTTCCCTCTCCCGATAACAGAATTATTAATTGATAGCACTACTCAGTATGCTATTATGTCCTTTATGGACGGATACGCAGGTTATAATCAAATCAGGATGGCACCCGAAGATGAAGAGGCAACGGCTTTCAGAACGCCGCTTGGAATTTATTGTTATAAAGTTATGCCTTTCGGTCTCAAAAATACTGGGGCAACATATCAAAGGGCGATGAAAAATATTTTTCAAGATATGATGCATAAACATGTTGAATGCTATGTTGATGACTTGGTGGTCAGGTCGGGAGATCATCAAGAACACCGCGAACATTTAGCATCAGTCTTCCGTCGGCTCAGAAAGAAGCAACTAAAGATGAACCCTGCTAAGTGTGCATTTGGAGTATCTTCTGGCAAATTCCTCGGCTTTGTTGTATGACACAGAGGGATCGAGATTGATCCAGAAAAAAATTAAGGCTATTCAAAATATGCCGCCACCAACGACGTTGAAGGAATTGAAAAGCTTACAAGGAAAATTGGCATACATTCGCCGTTTCATTTCAAACCTCGCAGGAAGGTGTCAGCCATTTTCTCGATTAATGAAGAAAGATACAGAATTTGTATGGGATCACGCCTGTCAAAATGCATTTGACTCAATTAAGGAATTATTGAAACAGCCGCCGGTGTTAACAGCTCCAGTGAAAGGTAAGCCACTTATCTTATATACATCTACAGCTATAAATTCTTTGGGTGCTTTGTTAGCACAGGTAAATGAAGCCGGAAAAGAGACTGCTCTTTATTATCTAAGCCGAACATTGATGGGGGCAGAATGCAATTATTCCTCGATCGAAAAAGAATGTTTGGCGCTGATATTCGCTGTACAAAAGTTGAGGCATTATTGTCTCTCCCATGATATAACTCTGATCTCAAGAGCAGATCCGATAAAATTTTTGATGACCAGGCCAATGTTGTCGGGAAGACTAGCCAAGTGGATGTTATTGCTATCAAAATATACTATTTTGTAGAAGCAGGCAAAAGCAGTAAAAGGACAAGCTATGGCAGACTTCCTCGCAGCACATCCTATAGCAGAAAGTGAGGAAATCAATGACGAATTCCCAGATGAACAGGTTATGTTGGCTGAATCTCAGAATCTTTGGCAAATGTATTTTGATGGTGCTGCTCGAATATCGGGAGCGGGGGCAGGAGTGATATTCATTACGCCTCAAGGCGATTTATTACCATACTCCTTCACATTGGGCACCGCATGCACAAACAATGAAGCTGAATACAGAGCTCTTATCATCGGAATGGAAATAGCCCAGCAAATGGAAATAAAATTATTGCATATCTTCGGAGATTCTAAATTGATTATAAATCAATTGACAATGGAATTTGAAGGAAAGAAGAACTCCTGCCCTATGATCGAAAGGCACAACAGTTGCTTGAACAGTTTTGTCATGTGGAAATTAAACACATACCACGGCTGGAGAATGCAAAAGCAGATGCTTTAGCCAGTTTGGCAGCAGCTTTATCCTGCACAAACCGAAGTCCTCTTCAGGTAACTATAGAAGAAAGAAGATTCCTGCCATCTGCAGCAGTTATTGAAGAAACCGTTGAGATGTTTCCTATATCCTGTCTGGAAGTAATAACGGATGATTGACTCCGCCTTTTGTTGATTATCTCATATATAATATCTTGCCAGAAGATAATGCACAAAGACAGCAGATTAAACAGCGATCGGGTAAATTTGTCATATGCAGCGAAGTATTGTATAGAAAATCTTATAATGGAATGCTGTTAAGATGCTTAGACAAGCAAGAAGCAAACCAAATGCTGCGGGAGGCACATTCAGGTGAATGTGGAGCACATCAAGCCGGCCGAAATTTATGCCATAGAGTGCATCGAATGGGTTATTATTGGCCTACTATGTTCAAAGATGCAATAGAATACGCAAAGTGGTGTCATGAATGTCAAATACACGGAGATGTAATACATGTTCCCCCAGAAGACTTACATCAGTCTGTTGCTTCCTGGCCTTTCTCAGCTTGGGGACTCGATGTGATTGGTCCTATAAATCTCCCTTCATCTAAAGGAAAACAGTATATTCTGGCAGCAACAGACTATTTCTCCAAATGGACCGAAGCAATTGCCTTGCGTAGTATTAAAGAGACAGACGTGGTCAATTTCATCCGGCATGCTATAATATACCGTCATGGTATTCCGAAAAAGATCGTCACTGATAATGGCACCCCTTTTAAAAATAGAGGCATGGAAAAGTTGTGTCAGAAGTTCGGCATCCAGCATTCTTTTTCAACACCTTACTATCCTCCGGCCAATGGATTAGCAGAGGCGTTTAACAAAACGATTGTCAAAATAATGAAAAAAACGGTGACAGGCAATAAGCGTGATTGGGATGAAAAGTTACAAGAAGCATTATGGGCCTACAGAACTACCCATCGTACAACAACAGGGGCGATACCGTATTCATTAATCTATGGTATAGAGGCAGTTATCCCAATTGAAATGCAGGTGGCATCACTCAGAATAGCAGTACATCAGTCTATAACAGATGATGAAAATGTAAAAATAAGGCTGAAAGAATTAAATCTGCTCGATGAGAAACGTCTTGAAGCTCAGCAGCGGTTGCAGTCATATCAGGCCAGGATATTGGCTGCATTTGATAAACAGGTTAAATACCGCTCTTTCAAAAAAGGGGATATGGTGTTAATGCTGAAAAGACCTATAGTGATTACTCGCCGAACAGGGGGCAAGTTCGAGCCTAAATGGGACGGTCCATATGTGGTAAAAGAAGTATACTCCAATAGGGCATATAGAATCACAAATCAAGAGGGACAGGGTATCAGTATACTTGTCAACGCCCGTTTCATCAAAAGATACTATCCCTAAAGATAAACATGTGGATTTTGATTCAGAATATTGTCGGCATAATGAATCTGTATCAAAAGGGGGCAAGGATGAATAAGATCATGTTTATATGTCAACAAAAGAAGCTGTGAAGAAGAAATTCACAAGCATGTCAATTATCAAGCATCAAATCCGAAAATATATATATGATCATCATCACCAAATAAGTTTGACAAAATCAATATCATCTTGAAGATTCTCTTGAAGATATTGACAAAATTGATATATTGCCTTACAAGGCATGGATTCTCTTGAAGATATTGACAAGATTGATATATTGCCTTACAAGGCATGGATCTTCTTGAAGATATTATCTCAGTTGGAAATATCTACTATACTGGCAATGATGATGATCATAGATATTATTGCCTTACAAGGCACGGGTCTTCCTAAAGATATTATCAAAAGCAAGGATACATCAATCTCAGTTAAAGAGGCAGTATAGCCAAGCCAAATCCTAAAAGAGCCAAATTGAGCCAAATCAAAAAGATCAAGCTCTGTTTAAAAAAAAAAAAAATGCTCTCAAAGGATCAAGCTCTAAAAGAGCCGGCCAACTATACGTAAGACCTATGAAGATCGCCATTCGGGCAGCGTCGAGGAGTCAGTGGCCCTAAAAAGCCCGCGAAGACCATCGTGCACACCCATGCGGGCAACTGACGAAGTCAAGGATTCAAAGCCTAAAAGGCCATAAATCCTCGAAGACTAGTCACCGTAACTCCCATGTCGTCTGTATAGCTTCCAGCAGCGCCATGGGGAACGGATGAAAATGCCCTCCTGTGAATGGGCTCGACCTTGCAGACGAAGAAAACAGGGGCCGCAGTGCGAGCTTTATGCCAACCGTGCGTAAGACCCTCCAGATCTAGGGTTTGATTTCAGTAGTAACTCGTGAGGAAGGGCTTAAACCTACTCATTGATGGACTGGCGACCCTAGATTTGGTGCCCAAAGGTAGCCTTGCGAGCCCTACGAACTCTAGAGAGTTACCGTGGCCAACCCTGTGCGTAAAACCAACAGTTCACCGCCCGGTAGCGTCAATGGGCCCCTCTGATGGACCTTGGCCGTGAGCTCAAGGCAGTGAAAAGCCCAAAAGCGAACTCTAGAGAGTTACAGTGGCCATCACATAAGACCCATAAATGCTCCACTACTCATGATCTTAAACTGTGTGTGTGTGCACGCTCCACTACTCATGAGCTTAAACTGTGTGTGGCTAATTGAATTGAAACTTAGTACCGCCAATCTAAATACTCACATAGAGAATCCCGCACTAACAAAGCATAAAAGGTTTAGAAATTGTAAAGGATGTAATGAAATTATTATATAAAGTATAAATATAATTTGATAATATTAGTATAAATGTCATCAACATGCAATGTGAAAATGCTATTATAAACATCTCAAAATGCTTTCATAAAAACATATGTGAAGCCAAATAAATTATGTCCAAGAAACATGAAAGCAAAGATCACATGTTCAAAATTACATGTTTAAAGATCTTCTATAATCCCCACTGCTTCTGAGTATCTGCGCAAATCTTCTTTCAATTGTGCCTGAGCTACATCCTGTTTAGATTTTTCTTCAAGAATAAGTCTTGCCTGATCAGGAACGCCAGCAAGTTTATTCTCCAAAGAAGCCATCATTTCTTTACCTTGAAGTTGCGCGGATTTTTCAATATTAATGGATTGAACATTCGCCTGTATCTTCTCTTCAACATCTTGAATGATTAAGGCTTGTTCATGATTCCTTCTCTCCAGTTGAGAGATTTCTTCCTTCAGGCCTGCAATACGCTCTTGGATAGTCATATTTTCATCAATATGAATCTTTAATTGATCTTGAAGAATCATATGCTCTTGTTCAAGTTTAGAAATTGATGAAGCTGTCAGAAAGGCTTGTTCTTGAGATGCAGCCAGCTGCTTCTTGTACTCTAAAATATCAGGGGCAATTGTAACATTCTCTACCGACGCCAAAGAAATTACCGAATCACGAAATTTGAGGAGTGAATCACGCAAAGGAGATACGTTGATTCTAGCCATCTTGGCAGAGCTCTCCAAAATCTCTATAGCAACATCCAAGTCCAACCATTGATCAGGATTTCTGAAGATATGGATTATTGCTAATAAGGAATGTTTCACCATAAGCATTTTATGAACAGTGATTTTCACAAAGGACGACAATTCAGAAGTAGTGGTCACAGAATCAGAACTGGCCGCACCACTGCAAGAATGAGTTCCTATAGCAAAAGAAGAAAGATATTCAAAATATTATTATGAAATATGTAGTCATGAGTAAAGATAATCAGTGCATATATATGTACCTGTCACTGGAATATGACTAACAGAAGGAGAAGCTCTCTGAGTCATGGAAAGACCAAGTTCCACCATATTAGCAAAAGATGGTGCTCTAGCTTCCGTGCTTGAATCTCTTGTAGCCGGAGTTGGCAAGTCTGTAGTTTCTATTGAAAATGTGATTTCACGAGCCACTACTCTCTGTACTACCAATGGAACTACAGGTGCTCTTAGTGAAGTTACCACGAGAGGGCTCACTGAAGAGATAGCACCTATTTCTGCAACTTGGGCACCTAAAATAGGGAGACACAATAATTTTTAAAAAAAAAATAATAGTTGTTAAAATATAGATAGATATATGCATATGAAAATTAAATCTCCTTTACCTGGTGGATACCCATATTCGCCATAATTTAAAAGTTCCTCTTCAACTTCCTCAGTTGCAGGAGATTTAGCAGGAACATTTACACCAGGAAGAGTCTTAGCGGTTGCAGGGGAAGATTTCATCTCAACTTCTTTCGCAATTGTTTCCTCATCCCCGTTGATGTCAACTTCACCTTCTTCAAAGTCATCATCTTTATCTTCACAGCTGTTGCTATCTCTGCTGTTTTCATATTATGAAGATTCAGTAGTATCTGACGATGAAGCTGAACTTTCATCTTCCAAAATTTCTTCGTCAACTTCTTCAATGATAACTTGCTTCCCTTTGTAAGAAACGGGTTGACTGCTCTCCGGTGCAGGCTCTTGGACTATAGGGGAAGCAGATGCTTGGCGGGTCCTTTCTGGAAGAATAGGGGATGATGTTTGCAAACGCGTTTTTGATCTAGTCATTGGGGAAGATGGACTAGGACCAAGGGGTTGTGGAGGAGATATGGAAGTACCAATAGCTGGTCCGTCTTGAACCGCTGCAGTCTCTGCAGGAATTGGAGAAGATGTACCTTCAACATCGTTTGCGGCTTGATTTGAGAAGTCCCAACGAGATTTCTCAAATTCTCTCAGAACTCCGTGAGCAAACCAGCCATCCAAAGTGTTGATAGGCTTGATTTCACAGATAGGGTCTTCCAATGATATCTTCCTACAAATTTCTCCAGGATGAGATGCATGGCTCTTTTCTGGAAAATAACTGATTCCACTCTCTAAATTTCTGCCCTTCAGCCTGGGCAGATGAAGAAAGATAGAAGAACCCACTGGCAAGCATTTAGTGACCAAGTATGATTGGTGATCCCACCATCGCATCCAGCTATATGATGTACGGACTATGCGATTACAACCTCGAATTATGAAAAGAGATCCAAGGCAACCATTTAGCAGTTGTTTCCATATCATGGCCCAGTTAAGAGGACCAGTTCCATAACAGCACATTTTTCTAGTAACCAGCCCGCAGTCTTGAGGCACGGTTTGATCATTACCAAATTGACGAGCAAAGCGACTGGGGTAGTAAGGTTCTCTCCAAAATTTTGTTCCTTCCCGAAGAGGTAAACTGCATGAGCGAATAGAAAAGAAGAAAGCTCTCTCTGCTGCAATAAGCGTTTCTTGGTCCACCATATCTGTATCTTCAGTGTAGCGATAAAGCGGAACTGAAAGAAGTTTATCTGGTCATCATCTCGAATTTTATTGGCAACCCACTCATACGCACTTTTTGCCATCGCTCTTTGCTGAAAGAACCAGAGTGGAAGGTGAGAAGGATGAGTATATGCTTGCTCTGGAGCCTCAAAAGTCCAAGGAAAATAAACTCCTAGCCACCCCGTAATATAATGCCAAGACGTATGTGCAGACGAAGCTCCAAGAATAGGGTCTTTTACGTGAGTAGCTACTTCTCCAAGGGCTCTATAAATAGAACATAATACTGGAGGAGCAAGAGAGTATTTATGGCCTTCCGCTAAAGCACCAGCCACAACAAAGACGCTTGGACGAACAACATCTGCCCATTTAGAGCTGGGCAATACGACCAAACTTATCCAATAAGCTAAGAACGCTGCAAGTTCTCCAAAAGAGCTATATTCTGGTCTTCCTCTTATTGCATCTCGAAGCTTCGTTAATTCTTTAGAGTGACAATCGCGAAATCTTCAAAGAAAAATGAGGAGGTTAATATGTAGGAATGGCTAAATAGCAAGAATATAAAGAATAAGTCAACTGTCGGATTGATAAATACCTGAGACCTCTAGAAAAATGTGTCAGCCATTGTAGAGGGGGAATTTTGTGGAAGCTGGGAAATTTCCCCATCTCTTTGAACAGTTCTATGGTAGTCTCAGAGATAGAAGGTTTGCGGTCTGGAGAAGATACAAAGGATAATTCTCTGTTGGTAGGAATGAATTCATCATAGAATTTGCCTGTTATTGTGAGACCGGCTATATGATGAAGATCCCAAAGTGATATGCTCATTTCACCATAAGGTAAATGGAAGGAGTTGGTTGTAGGCGACCAGTATTCAAGGAAGCCTTTCAGTATATTGGGTTCCCTATAGAAGTATTTGGAGGTCACTTCTATGGCATCATAAAGGCCAATCTTTGCAAGAGTGCTCGTATGCTTCAGTAATATAGCCTCCGCCCATTCAGAGTAATAGCGGCGAGCAGTTAACATGCCTCTGATGCGGAATTCTGCCTGTCCCCAGAGTTGTTCTCGATCTCTAAAGCGCTGTCGAACTGTCTCATAAAAATGAGAAGGAAAGAGATCATGAGGATTGTGGAAAGGAACTAAGAAGATCATGGGATAAGTTTCTCCTATCCTTTGTCGCGGCTTTTGTGTTTGAATGATTCCCTCAAGGATTCGGGGCTCTCTTGAGGCCTACGATTCAGTATACATTAACCTCTCGCCATGGATGTAATCTTTAGACTCACAGTCAAGCATGGACTGATGGCGATATACTTTGATGGGAATAACCGTCATGCCCTCCGCATGAGGATTGTCAAACTTCATGACACCTTCAACAACTCGTACTGAGTCCCATGAGTTTTGAAGTCTCTTCTTCTTGTGTTCCTTGGATCTTCTCTGCAAATTCTTTCACCTTATTGCGGCGAGTTTTCTTCGAACGAGAAGCCGAAGGAGTGTCTCCACGGGGAGATGGTCTTTCACTATCAGTACGAATATGAGCTGTGGTCTTTAACCATTCATCCCAGTCATACTCTCTGCCATGCTTAGGCGGACATTTGATATCTCCCAAAGATATAGATCTATGAATGGGGGATGGCAAAGATCTGATGCGATCAGAAAAGTCAAATGTAGGGAGAATAGGCTCTTTAAAATAAGCAGGATTTCTGGAAGTCATCTTTATTCTCTTAGCAGGAGGTTGATCAGAAGAAGGTGAGTCAGAAGGAGTCACAGGACGGGCCGTTTGTTTAATACGAGCCATGAAAATAAGTCAAGGAAGGAAGATAGATGACAGAGTAAGAAAGGAAGAAAGAAGAAAATGGCTAAGTAATGGAAAAAGTTCAAAAGAAATTGGCTAAGTTCGAAGTACTTTGCACGGGTCTGCGCAAAGTATATGGTTTACGCGGAAAAGATTGCAACCTCGAAGGCCTTCGCGCAAACTGAAAAGGTTTGTGCGAGTTCGCGCAAAGTGAGAAGTTTGCGCGGAAGAAAATCACACGGGCAGAGTTTCGGCACAGCACAAGTAGTACGTGAAAATGACCAAAGTGTTGGGCTATTTATAGTATTTCTGGCCGAGTATGGTACTCGACCGAGCTTTGTGCGGGGTCGCGCAAACCTTACAGAAAATGAGTGATTTGATCCTTTTTCTTTGATTTTCTGAAAAAACAAAGAACGGATCAAGGGGGCATCTGTTGAGGCATAAAATAAGCAAAGAAGTGAAGAGGAGAAAGATCAAGAAAATCAGTTTGAAGATAAAGAAATCAGGTTTAAAGACTACCTTGCGCGGGTTCACGCAAAGTGAATAGATTGCGCTGGACCACGCAAAGTAAATGGGTTGCGCGGGTTGATCAAGGAAGACAGATTGCGCGGGACTGATGATTGCCTGAGACCACGCAAAGCATGTCGTTTGCGCGTGTCCGCGCAAAGTATTTTGTGGTGGTGGTTGGATGTTATTTTGTCCCACATCGACCAGAACAGAGATTTACACCAGTAAAAATGTCCATAAATACCCCGTTCTTTCTCTCAAAAGGGGTTGGAAGATTTCAGAGTGGAAGAAAGATGAAGAAGAAGACAGAAGGTGCAAAGGAGCATTGGGCTCATATGGTTTGCGCGGACTCGCGCAAAGGAGCATTGGGCTCCTGTAGTTTGTGCGGACCCACGCAAAGCATGTCGTTTGCGCGGACCCGCGCAAACCGACTGCTGGACACTCTATAACAGCAATGGGCTGATATGCTACTGGAATGGCTAGAGTCTTCAAATCTTCAAGTTCTTCTTGTTCAGGAGGAAGGGAAGAATCATCGACGAAAAGGCGTATTCCTCCTAAGTTCAGGAGATGACCAGAATAGCACTGAAATGCTGCCGAAATCTCTATTCTCTTGAAGACTGATTGGTCGACTTGTCTATTCCTCCTAAGTCATAGGAGATGATTAAAATCATTGCCGTTATGCTGTCGAAATTCATATTTAACTACGATAATTGTAACTTACAAGGAATTCTTTGTAAACTATCTTAGAATCAAGGGATATCAGAGGATGTAAATGAATTCAGAATCAATAAAATGTGAGATTGTCTTTGTAACTGTTCCATTATTATGTTTAAATAAGATAATGCTCCTAAATCAAATACATTTGTTTCCTTGTCGAAACAGATCCATAATATCCTGTCGTAGGACAGCCTGACCTTCCTCAAGGCGGGCAAAACGGGCATCCCTAGCAGCCCGATCAGCGTCCTGCTCCGGTACCTTAGGAGGCGAGCTCTCCTCTGTATCCTGGGCCCCCTCTTCTTCTTCGCTCACTTCCTCTTCTATTTCAGCTCCAGCTTCTTCCTCACTTTCTTCCACTTCACTCTCTGTCTCATCCTCACTTTCCTCAAGTCGGGCTTGTCGTTGTCGTGGCCCGATGTCCATCTGATTGAGAGTAGTCTCATTGATGAAATGTTGCAGCACTGGAAGTTCTGTGCCAAGACTGTAGCCGAACTCGCGTGCAATCTTGCATATAAGCCGGCCGAAGGGGAGCGAATCAATCCTTTTATTTGAGCGTGCAGTCAGAAGATCTTTCACAAAACATACATGGGCACGCACAACTTCTCTCCCTGCCCCGCCTGGTATAGAAAGTCGACCACCAGGCGCGTGCACTCACTGCGATTGCTCCACCTAGGATAGACTTTGAACGTGAAAATGTGATGGAGTAGACAGAAGTCGTCAGTCATACTGGTCGCTAGAAGACTATTATTTGGCTGCCACTGAACCAGTCGACCACAAAGGAAAAGCGTACGATGATCCCTTTCACGTGCACTCTTCAAATTCGTCTCACTCGCATGGACTTGGCCAAGCGGTATGCCCGTGAGTCGAGCTATCAGGCCAGCGTCGATTGTGGCCTCCCGATCTCTTCCGAATAGGATCTTGAACTGCAAGGGAGCCAGCGTAGGCTCTTGAAATATGGCATAAAAAGCTCGGACAATACCCACATTCGCACGATATTTTCCCTCAAACACAGGACCCCACCTAGCTTCACCCAGGCGCTCCAATAACAGATACTCTCCAAAGAGTTTCCCATCAACTTGAGCTTCGAAAAAGACCCTACGACCCACATAAACTCCATGCAATAAATCTGCCAACAGAGCTCTCGGGAGCGGAGCCTAGGGATCGAGGTCCCGCTTAATCCGTACCTCACGTTCAACGCCCGTGCTTGCGGTGGCGCATCTCGGTCTCCTTGAACGAGTGGGGCGACTAGGCTCGGCTTCATCCACGGCACCCTTTTTCTTTTCCATGAGAGAAAGAATGGTGGAAATTGAGAAAATGACCGTAATAACTTCGAATAAAGCCATGAAAAAGGTAAGAAAAGGGAGAAAAGGGTTGGAGTCTTTAGGTCTCCACAGATTTGAGCCTTAAGGGAGGGTGTAAAGGCTCGAATGGAAGAGGATGGAGAGAAAAAATGAAGGAAGAGGATGGGTAGTGGGTGTACACGAATTTGAGCCTCAAATGAGGGATTCAAGAGCTCAAATGAGAGAGAATGGAGAAGGTAGGCAGCTATGGTTGAGAGATTCTGAATGTGTGGTGAAGGTAGTGCACGAAAATGAAGGAAAAAAAGGGTGGAGGGGTGATTTTTTGTGAAAAATCTGAAGTTTGGGAGAGAAAGGAGAGCTTGGGGTGGTGATTTGTGAAGGGAAGGTGGGTTTGGAAGGATTTTAATCGACGAACCCTGAATCAGTGGGCCACACAACACATGAGAACCATCAGCCCGCGTCGGCCCACCCGACTAGGCCCATTTGGCGGTGAGCTCCTCGCCGACCTCTGGAGGTTCTGGCGAGGGCTCGCCATTTGGACGAGGTCCTCCTACCCCCCTTGGTCCAAAAATGTGTGGGGCCCACCCTGGGTCCCCCCGGAAGTGCCCGATTTGTGCCCCACCTCCGTTTTGAGACTATTCGGGCCGTTTCGGATACTATCTGATGTATCTTCGCATTTAGCGATTTCTAAAGGCTGGGACGGGGTCATTTGTGATCTAAATCCATCGTTTGACGGTCTAAGAGTGATCCGAGGTCGCCTCATGCGATCACAGAGGTGTACAGACTCGATCTCGGCGATCGTTTTTGGTGAACTTTGCCAATTGGTGAAACCGGGACTCCTATGACTGTTTCTACATTTTCTCGCACCCACCTAAGTTGAATTTGCGTCAGCGTAAGTTGTGTGAACATAACCCAGGTCCAGTTTAATCCAAATCATGCTCTGATACCAACTTGTAATGCCCTGAAAATTGGGGGTTGAGCATAAGCTCAACTCCCGAGTTCCAACGCATCACATATGCAACATAAACAATGATGATTGAATGTTGTCCGTGTTAGTGCATTAAAGATTAATGGGATTAAGCCAAAACAGCATATATACTCCAGATACAGTTAAATTATGCCAGCGGAAGACTGTGATAGATATATAACATATATAAACTGTTGTAAGTCTCCAGAGTGTGAACATGTTACCAAGTTAAATATATCCAAGTATACTAAAAAAATGGACAAAATGAATACACAAGGGTGTTCCAAAAGAACAAAGTAAAGTGTAATGGCATCTAATCAGCAACTCTGTAACCCTGTCGATCAGAAGATGGTCTACATAGACCGGCCTGATAGCAGCATAAAGGAGAAACCCTCCTCATCATCATAAAGACCGGCTCCGCTTCGTAAGCATCGCCATCATCTGAAACTCAAATAGGGTCTGGTTGGTGTGTGCACACCGTCCCGTAACGTGGGAGTGAGTGATCAACTTAGTGGAATAATAAAGCAGAGGTTAACATGTTATCAATTCAATCAAGCGGTAATGATAAAGCAGTAAATCACACATCCCTAAGTACTCTTATTAATGCAAGAATGGTATGAATAAATGATGCATGCCCACGCCTACGATCCCTCAGCGACTTCATCTCACATTCGCGCATGAACAACAATGCCTCAGTGCTTGACCTGCTATGCCGGAACGCACGCGTAATGCGGTGCACGCATATGATTATCAAGTTCTTATTAGTCCTTTTCATACAGTAGAATTGGGAGACTAAGGTACCTCCCTTATATCAATGCCCAAACAATGATCCATTCTAGGGTCGTCAGTCCAAGTAAATCTCATACGATATTACGGTTGTAGGTCGCTGCAAAGGGCTCGTCGCCAAATCAGAATAGGCCTAGTTCATACTCTGATTACTACGGAAAGGCTCGTCGCCTCAACGCAGGTTCAGTGTATGCTCGAGGTCACTACAAAGGGTACGTCTAGGGCTGTTAGGGCTGTTACACGGAATCGTTACACCACTCCCCCATCACCCATCATGGCTTCGTCACCAAAACAGTGTACGCCAACAGCTCGAATATAGTGTCCCATACCACCGTATTCGGCTCACGAGTCTGGTTGCTCACTGGTCACTACGGGGAGGCTCGTCGCCCCAGCGTAGGCCGACAGCTCGACCACGGTGTCCCATACCACCATGTCCGGCTCATGAGTCTTAGTGGATCGAGGTTCAAGGTTAACGGTGTCCAACATTCATCGGGTCAATCGGGTTACTTGACGAGCTCGACTAGCATGAGCGCACATTGCATCGATCGACATGAAGTGCATAAGCACTTCGTGTGGCCTAACCACTGCCGACAACCAACACACGACTCGGGTTCGTCAAACACGTACTACGTGGCGAATGAATCTCAGCCACGACTTCAGGCCTGTTACCGATTGCCTTGACTATGTCATAGCCCCAATCACATTCAATCCTTACCCAGAAAACATGTGGAGTAGTCAAGCAGAATTAACAAAGTAATTCAAACAAGTTAACAAGCATGTTATAAGGCACAATGTAAGTAGGAAATACAAACACATACATTTCATGAGTAAGCGATTAAATTAAACAACTTGCATGAAGGAACTCATACACATCTCTAAGGTAGTTGAGAATCCTATCTCAACACCCACCTAAAGTACTATCATCTAAATACTTACTCATACAAGCATTTTCACAAACACTTAGAATACACTCATTAACATACATAACGCATATTGATTAAAACATGTACTAAGGCGAATCCTTTCACCGAGTAGTTATTACACATATATCTAGCATATATACACAGTAATTAATTACGGCAAACACACTTTCATATTTTGTACGTATACAGTATTTTCTACAAGTATACAGAACACATTATACGCCATAAATTACATACATAACTGAATCGCAAATCTAACATCGCATTTTGCATGTGAAATGACACCCAGATCATGAAACTATCATTATTCGACGTTGAAAGCGTTGAAAACCATAACCTAAGCATCTATAGTCCGCACCTTATGTCGTAGAACCGTAACGAACTCGACAGAGATTCTAGATCTTTGTCAACGATGAAATGGCAACCTATATCACGAGTTAAGTTAGCTATTTCGCTACTTGCAACAATTGAAACCCTAGAACAGATTAGGGTTAGGTTTTCTTAGGGTTAGGTTTTCTTACCTAAAAATGAAGTCGGAATCGCCCTAGTAGCGACACGGGCGCGATGAATAAGCACGTAGAATAGCAGAAGCGATTCTCAAGAATAGCTCCCACTCATTCACTCACTTTCGCTCTCTCTTAGGTTTAGGAAATTCGTATGGAATTTGAGAGAGGGGGTTTAAGGTCCTTATATAGGCCTGAAACTGATGGAAATGGCCCCAGGGCCAAAGTATACTTAGGTTATGTCCAAAGTGCGACTGTTTCAGCTCAACGGAGCACTTCCGGAGCCCCCCCTTGAGCCAAAGGTCGGACTTAAGCTCACCGACCATGGATCTAGGTCAAGTTAAGTTTTCATTCCAATCGGGTTCCCAGATCACACGTGGCGAACCAGCTTCAGTTCAACGATCACCGGAACTCGATCAGGGTTACAAGTACACTGCCATGTGTATGAAATTTCTCCTGATCCGAGGGTGTATGTGGATCAGATTCTGACGGTCTGATTGCTTATATCAGGCCCACAAGCGACAAGTCTCAGATTACTTAAATTAGATTTAATTTCTAAAGAAAACCACGTTTTCTCACACACTTCACTCCGGGCTCAAGCAAATAGCCCCGGGATACTATCTGGATTTGATTTCCAAGATGGTTGTCAAGCCCAGCAAGGCGATCCTAATTATATAACTTCATACTATTCGACTTTCGACGTGCGGTCCAGATCCGATACGGAGTTTCAATTTGCTCCCGAGAGCAACTGGGTAATGATATTTATCCTAGATTTTAAGGTAACCTAGCATCAATGATTCTACAAGTTTTGGGTCTTGCAGATCGCATTTAAAGTGGATCAAGCGATTTTGTAGTTAATCTAGTTTAGCCCTTAGTTACTTCTCGTTTAATTTCTAAAGGAATTGAGGTTTGAGAAGTTAATAAGGGGTTAGGACCGACCCCTTGCCTAAGGATATCTAACTCCAGGTTGGCAAAAATCTGGGGCATTACAATAAGACTTTGCCAAATTAAAATTTAACAGCGGAATTCAATCGAAAATAAGATAGCCTTATAAATAGATAAATAAAATACAGTACTTTAAATAAATCAATGAACATAAATGTAATGCAACCTTAAATAAAGAGCTTGATACTAATGTTGTTCTAAGGACAACCTTTGCACCATAAAAATCAAGGGTTTATGGCAAGACAACCTTACTAGAACAAATTGAATATCAAAACTCAAATAGAAAGGAAATAAAGGAAATAGCTATAAATAAATTTTAAACTATTACAACATTTCCCACTTTGCTTGAAATGTAAATATTACAACATTCACATCCACATATACATTCCACAAATCTGAATGATTAAAGATATAGAAATTAAGTAAACATCCAAATCACAAAACACACTGATATATAGTGGTTCACCTGTGTGTTCACCAACTGTTAAACAATAGCCACACAACTTGCCACTCCACTCCTAATATCCTCACACAGGGGATATCAGCGTTCACTATGAAAATAGGTTTCACAGGTTCACTTAAAACCTTTATAATTGTGTCTTTCAAATGGGCTTACACAGCTCAAAAACCCCACTTCTGAGTTTTTCTGGCTCTCCTCAGATAACCATACAAATTGAGATTTTTCTGGCTTAACCTCAAACAAAACCAAAAGATGGAACTTTACAATAAAGTAAAATACCTGGATTTCTCCTTTTGTAGCAGTCCGGAAGAACCAATTGGAGTAGAAGTTCGAATGTAGAAGTTCAATGTCCAATACTCACTTTAAAATGGTTATAGGTTCTAATTGATTTTAAATTAAACCAGTTGGGCTAGCTAGATTTGATTTTGATTCCGAGAAGAAGGAATACAACAATTCCTCTTTTCAATTCAGATTGGAATATAGAAATAAAATCAAATACACAAAGCTAACAAAAGAGAATATAAAATATGTACAGAGTAGCTTAAAATGAACACTAAATTATCTCAAAGTGATGCCTTGAATTTTCTTGAATTTGGTTATAAATCTCTAAAATTCGTACTCTATTTATAGTTGCAGAAATCGCTTCTACGACTGGTCATGTGGCCACCACGACTAGTCGTAGGTCGAACTGCATTTTGAAAATTTAAGCGCGATCTGATAAAACCGTTCCACGACTAGTCGAAGGTAGTCCACGACCGGTCGTGTGCACTCTACGACTGGTCGTGAACCACCCACGACTAGTCGTGAGACATAAAGTTTAGTCGCTGGAGTTTGAGTCGAAGATCTAGAACTGGTCGAAGGAAGAGTCGTGACCATTCCTACGACTGGTCGAAAAGTCTCTAGGACTGGTTGTAGAATAACCAAAAAATTTTAAAAAATTGAAATAACTTAGGACTGGTCTTAGAATTTCTTGGACTGGTCGAACCAGTGCTAGGACTAGTCGAACAAGGTCCAGGACTAGTCTTAGAATAGACCAAATTCATGTAAAAAGATTCATCTTGAATTATGTATACAAAATGACCTACCCTAAGGTCAAACTAAGGTCTATCATACCTGAGACATGAAGTATGAACATGGAAACTTCATTCTATCAGATGATGGTTAACCTTTAACCTTATGAAGCTTGAGATCTCTACTTGATGTAGCTTGATCTTGAGATCTTCTACAGCTGGAAATTAAACTTCATCTTAAGTTGCCCTTGAGTCTTGAAATGCACTTGAGTCTTGAACAAACACTTTTCTTATCGATGTAGCTCATAGCATTGATGCTTACAAAAGAGGACAAAATACATGACCTTGCATTTCTTGAAGTCGATTACCGTACTTGACTTGAAGCATTGTGCTGTCGTGTCTTGAAACATATATATATATCAACATACAAACACAAGACACTGATAGAGGTTTTGGCACAACAAAATTTGACAACCAAAGGAGCATGAGACCATAGCACTTACAGTCATGAATTTTTTATGAGGAGCGTAGATAAAACATTATTTGTTAAGAAACATAAAGATCATATTTTAATTGTGCAAATCTATGTTGATGACATTATCTATGGATCTACTTGTGCTAACATGTCTGTTGAGTTTGCAGATCTTATGAAATCAAAATTCGAAATGAGCATGGTTGGAGAACTAAATTATTTCCTTGGGTTGCAAGTCAAACAGCTTCCTGATGGATTCTTCATCTCTCAAACCAAATATGCTTTGAACTTAGTTAAAAGGTTCGGATTTGAGAGTGGAAAGAATTTTGATACTCCAATGAGTACCACTCTGAAACTCTTAGAGGATTCAACAGGTAAGAGTGTGGATCCTTAGGTATATCTCAATATAATAGGAAGTTTACTTTATTTAACTGCGAGTCGACCAAATATTGCTTTTAGTGTTGGAATTTGTGCCAAATATGAATCGAATCCTAAAGAGTCCCACTTGATTGTTGTTAAGCAAATTTTGCAATATGTCGCTAGTTCAGCTAATCTTGGTCTCTGGTATCCACATGATACTAGTGTGCAATTAGCTGGTTACACGGATGCTGATTGGGCTGGTAACATTGATGATCATAAATCGACTAATGGTGGTTGTTTTTATGTCGGGAATTGTCTAGTTTCTTAGCTAAGTAAGAAACAAAGTTCTGTATCACTCTTTATTGCTGAGGTTGAATATATTGTTGCAGGTAATGCATGCACTCAATTAGTATGGATGAAGAGAATGCTAAGCGATTATGAAATTGCGCAAGAATCTATGATGTTATATTGTGATAACACAAGCGCAATTAATATTTCCAAAAATCTTATTCAGCATTCACGAACCAAGCACTTTGACATTAGGTATCATTATATTCGTGAATTGGTGGAAGAAAAGATAATTTCATTAGAATATATTCAAACCGAGAATCAACTAGCTGATGTATTCACAAAACCGCTCAACAAAAATCGATTTTCAAAATTGAAATTTAATCTTGGTAAATTTGAATTGATGATTTATGCTCATTTGTATCATAATGTTTGTATATATTATTCTGTATTTTTTACTTTAAATATATGCAAAATTGTACATTTTTTGTGTTACACGACCAGTCGAGAACACAGTCAACCAGTCGTGGCACGACCCATCGAGTATGTACACGACCAGTCGTGAAACGTACGAATTGGGTTTTTATTTAGGAAAAAGTGATTTTTCTTCATTTCCTTCTTCTCCATCAAGCCCAACCACGACCGGTCGAACCCATCTCCGATTACTCTCCGGTTAGTGCTTCATTTTTTATTTCCTTGTGTATTTAAGTTCATTGATCATCCTTAATCTTGATTTTGCTTCTTGTTTCAAGATTTATGGTGATTTGAAAGTGTTTCTTCCTTAAAATCTGATTTGTTTGGAATCCTTCCATTCTTTTTTGGAAATCTTTGTTTCTCTGTTTTTTGTTGTAATGGAAGGAAGAAATAGGAAGAAAATCACTCGCGGTCCCTCTTCTTCCCATTCCGCACCCATTACCGTACGTCGTCTTCGGACTCCCGAAGAGGATTCAGAGAATATGCGGGATTTCCATCTTAGAAATGTTATTGTTGAGCATGTTATCCTTGTTAATCATATTGAGCACTTCAACATTGTCCCTCTCCTTCAAGTTGTAGGATGGGAAAACATACTATCTTGGGGTGGTCCTGCATACCGATCCATTGCGCAAGGCATATACACATGCATTACTGAGTTCTCTCAAGATGATTTGACATTTACTGTGTTAACTAGAGAAGGTCCAATTAAGGTAGACCGTCATTTGATTTCAGCAATCATGGATATACCTATTGTTGATGACAGTGTACCCATATCTACTTTACAAGCTAGACCTTCTGAAAATGTTAAACAATTGATTACGAGAGTTCTCTGTAACATGAATGTAGAATGGAATGGCGGTATTGCGCTCAATTCCAAATATATGTTGCCCAGATACAGGGTCTTGCATCGTATTTTTATTTCAAATGTCTATCCTCGCTTAGGTAACATGACTAAGCTAACCTCTTTTATGGCCCGCATTATGCATTCTGTTGTAACTTGCATCCATATTTGTATTCCTTCTCTTATCTGTCATCATATTATTCAGTTTCATCTTCACCCTGGTCATAGCGATATTCCTTTCGCTTATCTTATGAATGCCTTAGCTGATCATGCTTTGATAGCTATGCCTGTTGGGGAAGGTTCTATTAATCTTCATCCATTTAACAACTCTAATATCAACAAGATGAACCTGGACTTAGCACCTAGTCAAGTTGATGGGAATGCTGGAGGAGATGAAGAAGCTGAAGTTGCTGACGCTTTACCTCAAGAAGACGTTAATATAGATGATTTATTTAATGAACTTGAATTAGATTCTGAGGCTGACCCTGATTATCAACTTTCTGGTTTCGATGAGAGGTTGCATACTCTTAAGGAACAGGTGGCTCAGATTCGTGTAACCTAGGATTCTCAATTTGTTTATATGCGCAAATACACGAGGCGCATTAATAAGGGTTTACATCAAATTGATCCATCTATTCCTGCTCCCTCTTCAGGATCTAACTAGTTTCTTTTTTATTTAGATGGTATCTATAATAACTTAATTCTAACTCTTTTCCCTATGACTACTTGGATAATATTGTTTAAACTCTTCTCTATGGTATCAGTTCAGATACTTTGTTTTATTTGGTTTGGATGAGTAGTTATTAATTCTATTTACTCTCTTCTTATATTCCTTTATCATTATTAGCTTCATTTGTCGTGTTGTGACAAAAAAGGGGAGAACGTTGTAGAATGATATGAGGATATGATATGATAGCTATGATGAAATGGGCTAATATTTTTTTTGCAGAGAGTAGTGTGGATTAAGGGGAGAGTTAATTATTGAATATCTATTGCATTATTCATATCATAATATGCTTGTGTAATGTGTTGTTTGAATATCTATTGCATATTATAATTTTGGTTTTGTCACAAATTTGACAAAGGGAGAGATTGAAAGTGCTATGTTGATAAACCCTACGTATTGTCAAATTTTGGTGTGCCAAACCAATTCAAGTTTGTATCTTGATTTGTATCAAGCTTGTGGATTTGTTCACATTGAATCTTCGACGTTCGTTCTATTCGTACTGAATCTATCTTGTCAATATCTACGACGAACCTACGAGATCTTCAAACTGGAAGAAAGTGAAGACTTAGTTTTTCAAGAACATTGCGGATCAAGATCTGGAACCAGAAAAGTCCAAGAACTCAAGACCTAGTTGAAGACTATGTTCGATATGTCGAATTCAAGCTTCGAAGAGCACAAGAATTCAAATTACTGAAGTGATCGATAGTTTGACAGTTCATATGTTCTATCTCACAAGTAAGGTATGATTGACCTTAGATCATGATTAGATCATTTCATACTTTCGGTCAATCATTTTGGTCATTTATAAGTGTAAAATTTTGTTCTTTCGACTAGCCCTCACACTGGCTTGACCAGTCTAGGATTTGTTATGAATTTTCAGAATTTTTCTATTGGTCTTCGACCAGTCCTAAAAACTGTTCGACTAGTCGTGTGAATAGTGCTCGACCAATCATGCAGTGCTAGACTCATTTTCCAGTGAGTAATTTGGACACACACGACCAGTCGTGTAGTGTCCACAACCAGTCGAGCAAGCCACTCAACCAGTCATGGGACCCACAAGGCCAGTCGTGCGACTAAAAATTCTTATCACGCCAAAATTTTTAAAAATCTGTTCGGATAAGGCCAATCGTAGCTAACCAAAGGCCAGTCGTGCGAACCGATTTTTCACCTATAAATAATGCTCGAATTTTAGTGTTTTCTATTCAATTCTTATCATTCTTAAGCAATCACTCTGAGTTTTTTTTTAGTACATTCTAAGCTATTTTGTACATGTTTTAGATTCTTTAAAGTAGCTCTTGTAATTTGATTTTGAATCTCTATTCCATTCTTAAATTGAAAAGGGATATTTGATTTACCCTTTCCTGAGATCAAAATTAATACAAAGCCCTTGCTGATTTAATTAAAAGTCATCTAGCCTTAGAACCCTATATACTTGTGAGATTGAACGTTGAACATCTACTTCTTCATCAACTTGGTTCTACCGGGCTGCTTCAGAATCATCATACAAATAAGTATTTTACTTTTTCTGTAATTCAATTCTATTTGTTTGGTTGGTGAGATTGTTTCAGAAAATTTCCATTTGTGGTTTGTCTGAGGTGATCTAGAAAACTCAAAGCGTGGGGTATTTGAATTGTGTAAGCCCACTTGAAAGACATAATTGTGAAGGTTTTAGGTGAACTTTGAAAAACCTATTTTGATTAGTGAACTCTAATATCCTGAGGGAGTGAATATTAGGAGTGGAGTAGTTGTGTGGCTGTTGTTTAACAGTTGGTGTACACACAAGCAAACCACTATAATTCTTTGTGTTTGGTGGATGTATGGTTTATTTCTTTATCTTTTATGATTTAAGTTTGTGGGATGTATTTGTGGATGTGAATGTTGCAATCTTTACATTTTAGCATTGTGTGGTGAATGTTGTAATAGATTAGTTTCTATTTCTTTCATATCCTCTTCAGTTTGAGTTTTTGATACTCACCCACGTTCTAGTAAGGTTGTCCTGCCATAAACCATTAGTTTTTAGTGTCAGGTTGTCCTTAGAACCAAGTTGGTATCAACCTCTCAATACTTTATTTTTGAGGTTGTTATTTCCTTTGGTTATTTGCTTTTCATTTGGTTATCTTATTGTTTATATTCCGCTTATTAATTTTTATTTGGCATAGTCCTATTCCCCCCCCCCCCCCCCCCCCCCCTCCCCTCCCCTCCCCTCTAGGACATATTGCTCGACCTTCATCTCATCCATATGGGAAACTAAGGGCTACTTACTATTGCTGTTATTCTAAAACTTCATTAGTATCAAATTATAACAATTCTAATCCATGGAGCAAACTTAACATTAAAAGGGGAGCAAGAATCTTAAATTTAATGCAGCTTGTAGAAATATACATGTACTTAAGTAATTTCAAATGGGCATGATGAATGCATTATAACTCTCATGAGGTGGATTAGTGTGACAAAATTTTAAGATATTCCCACATAATTATTCATGCCAATTAAAAATTAAAGGAACACAACTACTATGCGCACAATTAAAATAAATTTATACAACTATCTTGGAATTCATCAAATGATGAAGTCATGTGGGATATCCCTCACCTTTGGTGTGGACGTACTTTACACTTCTCGTCAACGACCGATTCCAAATTTAAGATGCTTCGGATTAATCCAACCCCGGTTGATCTTTAAATCAATTTCTCACAAAAGGTCTATACCTAAAGGATTTAGAATATTCTACACTTAAATATAAATTTGAGTATTATCTAATGTGAAATAGGAATTACATAATAAAGCTCAGTCAACTTACCTGCCCCAACTGACTTGACTACGCTAGCTTGACATGCTTCGACCCAACTTGATCTTAGTGCGGTCCATATTAAGGAAACACTAATCATCGATTGATTTAAGTTAATATTTAAAATCAATATTTATAGTTATATCAGCATTTTAAACTACACTATAGAATGGGCTTACCAAGGTTTCTTGAATCAACTTGATTACAGTGAGTCGACTCAACTTGACTCGACAGCGAGTCAAGTTCCAAAACTCCACTTCTTCTCTTATTCTCCTTCTTCTTTCTTGCTTTCTGCTTGGTGGTCTTGAGACACAGAACCCAACATGGCCCTGACTCGCAGGACTCGAACCGAGTTGACTCAGTGCGACATGGATGACCAGCAGCCTCGACTCAGTCCCTCTCTCTCACTCTTATCTTCTTCCCCATTCTCCCTAAATTTCCTGTTATAATGTTAGTTGGACCAGGTTAGACTCAAACCAGTTCAGACCAGGCCCTGACTGCAAGATGATTCACTAAGTCAAATCACAGTGACTCGGTATCAGGAAAATCCAAATCCCTCTTCTTCTCTTCCTTCTCCTCCATCCTTCCTTTCTTTTCTTTCTTTCCTTTTCTTTGCATGTGCTGGAGGTCCAGCAGCATCCCCGGACGACCTGCCTCAAACTCATTAGCGAGTCGAGGACCCTGGCTCGCCCAGATGAGACTGAACTTGGTTTAGACTTGGTGTGAATCAGCATGGCATGAGCATGCATTCTCTCTCTCACTTCCCATTTCTTCCTGCAGCACACGTCCAACATCTGGACATAGCAAAACTCGACCCAACTGCAACAAATTTTACTCCACTCGAAGCGACCCACTTCGGCAACTCGGTTGCACTATGTAGTGCAGCAGCAAGACTTGGTCTCAGCCTCCATCTCCTTTCTTTTTCTTCCTTCTTTTTCCATTCCTCTTTTCTTTCATCTATTGCAGGTTGCTGTAAAGATGGCTTTCATGGTGGATGAAATAGAGCTAGAACCCGCGGTTCTCCTGACCATTCTTCAACGAGGAAGATGGCCAAGCTCCAATGTCAGATTCAAGACGAAGCTTCGTTTCTTCGTTCTACTTCGTGTGGAAACTTCTATTGATCCCACAATGCTTCCGGACCATCGATTTCGAAGCTCTAGATATATTTGGGTGGTAGTTTCAAAGCTTAAAGGTTTTGGACATTTCTCTTGGCGCCGCAGGAAAATGGAGAAGGGCAGCTATCCTCCCTGCTGATTAGGGTTTCTATTCCTAAAATACAAGCCCTCAATGGTCGAGATGCTCTTATATGGACGGTTTAGATGAGTCCGTTCGAACAACTCACTATAACAAAGAGATTTCCTCCACACGTGCTCTTCTTTGGGAAGAAAAACCCTAATCCTTATTGAGCTACGTTGAATGACTGAGACATAACACTTTGAACGATTGAGATTGTTGGGAGCATTCTCCCTAGGATCGCCAGCCTGGCAGTTGAAACGATTTTGGTTTCTGAAACAACGCATGAACGCACCCTCTTGGGCTGGTCATCATGCATACACACGCATGTTCCCACAGTGGAGTCTATAGGGTTTTTTGATGGTTTTGAGGGCCGCACCTAATGGACGGTTCAGATCATTGAAGTTGATGTGATGGTGGACCCAAATTCAAACTGACGAACCTTGTTCGTCATAGGCAGGAAAAGAAAGAAAATGAGAGGAAATCCTCCTTTTTAAAAAAAAATAATTCATCAGGTCAATAGCTTTGACCAGGCTATGTGATCTCGTGCACAGCAGTTGCTCTTGCACCGCGTACACGCTCATCTCGAGACTGTGGTCCACTGTTATGTGTGATCGAATCTACACCTTTCATTGGTCTCTACAAGTATCATTGAATCACTTGACTAGGAACGAATTCAATCCATGACTCGGGTGGGCCACAATTCCCAAATGGGCACATTTACTTGACATTCTCATGCATTCTAGCGGTCTGATGGATTTCAAATTTTATCCACACCAACCATTTGATCCATTGGTCCATATAAGACCATGATCCCAAGAATGAGACTGATCTAACCCTCAGGTAGGCCATATGACGCAATCTTTAGTCTTCAACCACCCATCTATGTCAATCCAACAGTCAGACTGCTATTTAGACTAATCACCAATGTTCTAAAATCTTTTTTCTAGCCCAGATGAAAATCGTTATCAGGTTGAATGGTTAGATGGCTTTATTGTAGTGGTCAAGTGATGGATTTCCAAATTGAATAATGTGGATACGATGAATGGTGAATCTGACGATTCGGGTCCCAATCTTAAAGATGATCTACAATTAGGGCCATTCCATGGTTCATACTAAACGCTTTGATTTGTCTATCAAAGTTATTAGTCTATTATGGTGATTGAAATCCTTAAAAAAAAATGGAGTGACTTGATGATGTAGTGATCCGTCTCAAAAATCAGCGAATGTATAACTTGTTCTAGAGTATCTATTGCTCCTAATGGTCAAATTTGGACTAGAGCGTGTGAACGTTTAGATGAATTAGATTTGTACTTATTCTAAATTTGGTTACACGATAACACCCGAGTACTAAAAGTACGGGGTGTTACAACAATACATATATGAGATCAAGGTGGGCCATTGGCCACACCTAGGGATCAAGATGGGAACCATTGATTGGTGGGTCCCACTTGCCCTATGCAAGAAAATGAAAGGATCTACGTAAAGAACACCCACCATTTGATCTTCTTCTTGGCTCCTTGGACTCCTAAACTCTTTGGCATTCCCTTTCATGGTGGAAGATGAAGGTTGGATGGCTAGGATGGGAGATTGGGTGGTAGGAAGTGGGCCGCACCTAGCTTCTCCTTGGGAGGCTTGGACATTGGCTCCCTTGGTTGCTTGAGAGATGGTTTGAGAATGAGAGAGAGAGAAGAGATGGGATGAAAAGGGATGGGTGGAATGGATGTTATAAGAAAGGGATGGTTAGGGTATGGGCTTGGTTGAATTTTCGGTGAAAGAGGGATGGGTGGAGAGAGAGAGAGAGTTGACTTATGAGGGGTGAGGTGGCATGGGGTATGGGTAGTATGCTTGACTTGTGATGTAATGTGTATTTGATTGTTTGATGTGATGAGTTATAGAGATTCTCTCGGAATTCACAATGCGTGGTGTTTCTTCAGAATGAATGCGGGCCACAAATCCTGCCCAGGGTATCGCATCGACGCACGAGACGCAGCGTTGGAACCGCAGCAACGGCATGGTCGCTAGGGTACAAGTTTTGAGTTAATCCAATTTTGATCTACAGGATGTGACTTACGGTCGCGCGCAATTGCCGGTTACAGGTCGCGGGTCACCGAATTCGACGGGGAGGTTCGTGGAAGTTTACGGAATGGTACGGTCTAAAATACGGGCCTTACATCAACTCTCTATCATCTCAAACAATTCTTTTTGTAATAATAACACTTCATTATGTCTCTTTACACTCAGTCATAAGATTGTTCATTCATATATACCAGTTCCTCCTCCCCAAAATTCAAAGTGTGGACACTACACATATCAAATGCCACATGGTTGCTATATCAGAGTTGTCCATCAGATGGGTCCCACTCTGCGGATGCCCTAGCCCAAAAGTATGGTGAGTTCATTGGAAAAGTATGACCATAAACTCCAGTATCTTATTCATTGCAATGCAATTCATTTCCACCATCTACAAACAGAAGACAAATCTCCCATTTTCCATAGCAATACAATCAAAATCAGCCAGGAGAACTATAGAAGCCTGTACACACAGTGTATTTGATACCCTCTTCATAAACACCATACATTCACATTTAAAAATCCCCTCCCCACCATCTAATATAAAGTAAACAAAATAGCAAGGTAAAATCTTTGTCCATCTGCTCAAAACTATTCGTAACTCAAACCCATGATATCCAAATTCACAACCACTATTGATGCTCATCAAGAATCATGGATTTAGAGTGAGAAACTTACCCAAACGGCTTGGAAGATCGCCTCCGATACTCCAAACGGCTTCAAAGAAGGCTTGAGAGGATGACTTGAGAGAAGAAGCAATGCAAAGTGGAGATGAAAAGGGAAACACTCAAAATAATGAACTATTTAGTGAAAACATTAAATGCAGAATACAAAGGGTTTTTGTCATATCGAGAGATCGTTCGCTATTATCGAGCAATGCTAGATATATCAAGATTTGAACATCGATATTATCGAGACATGCTCGATATATGTCTCGATAATATTGAGAAATTATGGAAATTTTAGTGTTGGCTGCTGGACAGTTTACAGGCAAAGTCGATATTATCGATCATTTATCGATATATCGAAGATCGAATCTCGATTATTGTTTCGACCAGAAACGAAAAGCATTTGATTTGGGGGAATTTATTCAACGATAACAAAGAAAGCATGAGAGAACAGATATCATAGAGTATTTTATTTAGTCTGAGTTCTTTTACATCCTCATGTTTTCCTTGATTTTGAAAACAAAGTACAAAGAATTTGTATAACGAATGAAGGAGAAGGCAGTCTAATGGAAATTTCGGCAGCATTTCGACGCATATTGATCATATCTCCAAGGGAGACGAGTTGTGCAAATCCAAAATCCTTGCTTCAAACAATCATACAAGAAGTGTATTCTTCAGAAAATGAAGTGTGGAGAAAACCCACAAATTTACATTGCACAACAAAGCTCATGTTACATAGAGACGCACAGCTCACTCGATCGAGTTGCGCGGGTGCGCACAACTTATCTTTAGTACTTATATTGAGTTGTACGGGTGCGCACAACTTATCTTGAGTTGCACGAGTCCACACAACTCATTTTGAGTACTTATATCAAGTTGGTGCGGGTCCGCACAACTCGTCTTGAGTTGCGTGGGTCCGCACAACTCATCTTCCCTTCTCTCTCTTTCTCTCTCTCTCTACTCCTGGCACCTCTCTAAAACTTATGATCCTCAAATGAGGAGGGGAGGGGGGGGGGGTATTTTAGACTTCTGCACGTGTGAAACATTGATTCACGTGTCGTGGGCCCTATTCCGCACAACACTATTTACCCGTGCAACTATTCATATGCGCAACAGTTCACCGCATACTATTCACCCACGCAACTATTCATCCGCACTACCATTCACCCGCATAACTATTCATCCGCACAATTCATCCATGCTACTATACATTGACACTATCATCTGTGCTACTATTCATTGGCACTATTCATTGCGGTAGATTTTCCAAAGAGGATAGAGAGTCGCATAATGGGCAGGGCTGCGGATCCTTCATGCTAACAAACCAAACTCCTGTCGACACATGTATTTTGTGCCCCAACAGATGCCCTATCGATCCTTCTTTGATTGATTTATGAAATCAAATGGAGGATCGATCTTCCTTCTACACAAAAATCCATTTACATCGGAGAAGGATTGCCTAAACTGAGTATTAAAAAGTCGAGCCCAAAAGAATCAAGCTCGGAAGAATCGTGTTTGAATGGATTGTTGTCAAACGAATCACGGTTGAAGGAATCGAGCTTGAATGAATTGCAATTGAAGGATGACTAGATGATCGTGCTCGAACAGAAGACTGAATGATAGCACGAAAGACTGAATGCCCCTAGTCAAAAGCATCGAGCAAATGATTCAGTTGGAAGACAATGTGGCAACAAAAGCACTCTGTTTTCTTAGCATCAATCGGATAGAACACCTTTCCACGGCTTTAACTCCCTTATTCGCATAATCCTCTTTTCATCGAAACTTGCCACTATGGCGATTGTGGTGACTTCATCTTCAAGTATCTTAACCAGAAAACTATCTTCAATATTGTTGCTACTGCAATGGTCTCTTTGATCAACTC